>CALNHX010004466.1:0-127062 GCA_940337035.1 Agriotes lineatus
CATCGCATTAGCAGTTCTTCGTAAGTCACTGTAGGCCTTATTACAGTTTTATATATCTTTACTTTCGTTTTTTGTGGAAACATTTTGATTTCATCAGCGTTGTTAAGCTCCCCATTTTTTGGTTTCCTTTGGATAGCTCTTACTTTTAGCTGCCCCTCCCCTTTGTCTTCGGTTACCACTCCCAAGTATACGAACTTGTCAACCTTCTCATATTTGCGTTCTTCCCCTCCGTGCGAGGTCCATCTTAGATATTCTTCTATATTCCCTTGTGTATCTCCCATTATCATGTATTTGGTTTTGTTCTGGTTTGTTTCCAATCCAAACTTTCTTGCTTCGAACTCTTAACTTTTTAATAATTCTGATTATTTCTTTTTTTGTTTTAGTTACTAGAGTTAGGTCGTCTGCAAAAGCCAACACTGATTGGTACTCCTCCAATATTTTTTCGGAATAATTCTTCAGTCTGTTATTTATTACCTTCGATAGAACCTTGTAACAATTCTCCAGCAAAGCAATGCCTCTATAATTCTCGCACAGCTGCTTGTCCCCTTTTTATAAATTGGGCACAATAGTAGGGTGTTTTGGAGTGTTCTGAGACAAGGTCAAGTCAAGGTTGCCACCCCCCACCACTCGACCCGCCACCTCCCACCACCATAAATATTAAGGTCATGGCTAAGTGTTGGTGGGAGGTGGCGGGTCGAGTGGTGGGGGGTGGCAACCTTGACCTGACCTTGTCTCAGAACACTCCAAAGAAAAAATATTTAAAGTCAAGGACTTCAGCTTTTAAATTCAAGGACCTCTGCTTTTAAGTTCAAGGCTAAATCGTATTTGGATGGTTACCTTGACTTAACCTTGTTCCAAACCCTTTCAAACAAGAACCTCCACGAACTGCGGGGGTTGTGAGATTCATATTGTTGAAATGATGCTCGCTCGATGGCGTAGAAGAATGTACTTGTGAAGACGGCTAAAGGAACAACGACAATGAATAAAACGAAAAAAAGTGTTATAAATTTATTTATTAAGTATAAATTCATTTATTAAGTATAAATACATTAATTAGGAATTGTCAAGTCTAGTGCACTAATTCTTTGTAAGGCATCACTTATGTTAAGTTGATCCGCAACCAAAAATTGTTTGACCTCTTCTAACTCGTTTTGTAATTGTTGCAACTTTTTACACATCTTCGCAAAGACGCAATGTTCGGACTAGCGCAAATGTTCCTCTAGGTCTAGAGGATCATCTTCCGGTACCCATTTGTGGATACGAATTTCACAACAAAAGCACTGCACTTCATCGCTGTCTTGAAGGTAGAAAAATCCAACCCGTGCAAGCGAGGCTGCAGGTATGACATCAGTCCAGTTTTTGTAGGTCTGGATGCGGTGCTCGTAGCGGCGGAGGTATGGCGGAAATACTTCGAGACACATGGTTAAATGAAAACTAGCGACTGTTACTCTGTAAGGTTGTGACACGCTTATATAGTTGGTAATCCAGAATGAGAGGGGGAATAGCTGTTCAAGGCTGACCGGGCGACTCCACTAGAATGGGAGCCTTGAGATGAAATTCCACATACATAACAGGAATGTCGTTGACTGCTTTAAATTCCAGCACGTCACCCCTTTTCAGGGTCTTTCCAGTCAACTCTGTAGCGCTAAGATGGCTATCATTCAAAATAATTGTAGGAGTTGCAGGATTCGTATTGACAGAAGATATAACAGCCTCAGCGAATTGAACTGTATATTTTAATGTACCGGATAGTAGAATATACCAGCCTTCAGGGTTAACTCCTAGACTTCTAAAGTGTATGTCCTTTTCATAGTAAAAATCCGCCAAGTTCTCGAAAAGAAACAGTTGAGGAGGAGGATCAGTGGAATGATCTGAGGGATGGCTAAGGTGATGCCTTCCAAATTTATCCAGCGGCATTATAGTTTACTCTAACGCTTCTACGCACACTCGATTCGCTTAACTGCTACTTCGTTGAAATGCTATTTCTAACTGACCAATTTTCCCCCCACCACTAGTTTTGGTACTCCTCCTACTTGACCGTGACCGTGGGCAACCTTCTAACTCCCTTCTACCACTACCTTCGAAAAGTAGATAAAAAAAGAGCAGGCAGGAGTAGGAATCGCAGAACATCGTCTTATTCAGTGCAACTAAGAATGGAAACCATTACCAAAGTTCTTGGCTTAGTGAAGAGCGGGCAAGCAGTGTTCGATGGTGTCACGAAGTTTAAACCGCAACAGTGTCCAGTGCTCCTTGGCAGTAGTACATATAGATTAAATAATTCACAGACTAAGTTTGTATGTGTGGGTCTACAAACCAGCGGTGGATTTGTACCAGTAATACAAATACGTGGAAATCACAATAATTGGGTTCAGCTGCTGGAACCCGAGTGGGGAATCCTGTTAGAAAATGAGGGAATTATAACAAATTATTTTTATTCCGGAGCTGGACAGTGGCCACCGCTTCAGTTGGGACCCATACTCCTATCATTCACAACGATTCAAGCGGTGAAGGTGTTACGCATACAGGGTCAGGACGGATCGGATGTTTACCTGGGGAGAGAAACTGTGGAAGAGCTGTACAGAGTTCGCACTCTAATTGGACGAAAACTAGCACAATTGAAGAACTTAAAGTTTCCTCAATTTTATTCAACAGCAATAACGCGAGCGCTAACTCAACCTGGGGATTATATTCAAAATCTACACGTTACGTTACAAAACTTTGACGAATTGTCGGAGAAGGCTCTGTGTCTGTACGAACTGCTGACGTTTGCTAGCGACAGTGTTAGGTGTGATATTGAACTAGAAGCAATTGGGCAGCAACTGTCGTCGTAATGTGGATGTGTTACTCGGAGGCTGCTCGAGCGCCAGCTACAGATGTGCGCAGCGCCATAGGAAATCTGCAAGGTCGGTGTGAGGACTTAGCATTCGACGCAGGACATGAAGTTGTGTATGGTATGGGGCGGAGCGGATATACCGATGAAGAGTTGCACACGAGAGAAAGATTATATGAAAATGGAGCAGAAGTATGTCAATTGTTTCTAAATAATGTGATAAATGGAAGGCTCTTTGTAAATCTGATGAAAGGTCTCGGGTTACATCATAAGCTAAGTGAAGTAAACAAATTTATAGAAGAAGAAGAAGATGAAGAAAAAACTAAAGAAGAAACTAGAGCGAAAGAAACTAAAGAAGAAAATGTTACTAGTTAAGCTAGTATTTATATTTTTTTTTATATTATTATTATATTATAGTATGTAATGTTTATTTGTTAAAGTTTTTTTTACTGAAGAAACTACTACTTATAATACGTACAATGCTCTGAGGAGAGTGGTCAAGCAGGTGTAACTCTTCTGCGCAAGTTTTATCATGGAGAGTGGGGGTAGTATTACTTTGCCGTCCAGCTAGTTATCCGACCATAACTTCGTTGTGTCCTGACAAGTGTGAGTGCGCCAGTACCTTTAGCCGTTCAGCTAGTTCTCTGAGGCAACATGAAATTGGTTATCGATATTCAAGGATTCAAAACAACCGACAAGAATTTCACTCCAAAGGAATTTGTTGCTTACGATGGAACCAGTATTGCTCACCACGTGTTCAAACAACCCTTTCCTTTCGAAGCACTGCCTCAGAATTTGCAAAAGCAAGCCCGTTGGTTAATGGAAAACCATCATTGCATAGCCTGGAAGGATGGATTTACTCCTGCATACCTGTTCCCCACCATATTGCGACGCCTTCTGCGGGACGCTGAACTGATATATGTCAAAGGGAGAGAAAAGGCTGAGTTTCTGAAACGCTAGACCGCAACACCAATCATTGAAATTGCGGAGCAACCACCACTCAGTCCAACACAACCCCTTTGCATGTATCATGCTAAAACTTGTTGCTATTGTGCTTTGTCTAATGTTTACCATATATATAATCATTACTTAATGGAATAATAAAACAACATTTAAATTTTATTCTGTTTTTTTTTATTTACAAACAATATATAATCTAACAATGTACAATCTAATGATCTACAAAGGCTGAATATCGTTCTACGTATACTTTATCTCTATGTTTTGAGCTGAAGACGTTTCTCAATACCTCTTCCACATTAAGGATCCTCCGCTTGAACCTCATCTTATCCATAGCTTCTTGTTGCCAGACTCCTCTCCGAGCTTCTTTATACGCATACGCCCACGTATGCAGATTGTACATCTGATTCTTCGAGTCGTCAAACTGCACACTCTTCTTCATTTTCCTTCTTTCCACAAATTTGTTCGTTCAGACCGATACTAGTCACTGCACACTCTTCTTAATTTTCCTTCTTTTCACAAATTTGTTCGTTCAGACCGATACTAGTCAACAGCCGCACCGTTTTGTAGATTTTTTTCTTTTTTGGTGGGAGGAGGTTCTAGAGTTTGACTTTGAAATCAAGGTCGAGTGGTGGGAGGTGTTAGAGTTCGTCCTTGAAAATGATGTGATCTTGAAAATCACCTTAGCCTTCAACTCAAGATCAAATCAAAATAAAAAAAATAAACCATTTAAAAAATATATTTAGTTAAATGTTACAGGTGATCAATATTTGAAATATATCTCCAGAAGAGCGAGCCATATCCACTCCTAACTTGAAGTGTGAACATGCCGGTTGGTGTAGAGTTAATTTTCGTTGTAGATTTACACGGTAGATCGAATACTGAGACACGTTCTTCCAGCATTTAAGCAAAGGGATGCTTTGGGTGGTAGTCCACATCCAGCGTCAGCGATGTATTTCCTTCTCCAGCAAAATATTTTAAAATGTTTTTTTCCAAATTGGCAATCAGTCGTTTCCGTTTTTCTTGTTGATTTTGGCTATCGCCAGCCATAGCACTCACTACATACGCGTCAAATTCCAAGTCTAAATTTCTGAGTCCCGAGGAATTTCTCACTATTTTATCTAAATTGTTTTTTGCATCTTTAAACCAGAAAGCACAGCACAACTTTACAGCGTGCTTTAATGTGATTTCATGTGAAGAATCGTCACTTGGAGTCTGATCCATTATTTTATACGTAAACGAATAGTGTGCGAACTTGACGTAAGTTATAAAACAATTAACGAGACCATGATAATGCGCAACCTTTTATACTTTCGATTATCCCGAAGGTCATCGCCGTTTTTCATTAAATAGTTTAAGGACTCGGTGGTCTAATGGTATGGCGCCTGGGGAGCATTATATGCATTAAAGGGAATTCTAGACACTGCGCCTCAGGAGATCTGGGTTCGAATCCTAGTCGAGTCAATTTTTTTTCAATAATCAGAAAGTAGACGGCAGTAGGAGTACAATGCAAAAAAAGACCTGCTTCGGAGTATTACAATAGTTTTACTGCTTTTGTCAGAGCGTTGTACGTCAAAACTCGATCATGAAGAACGAGACAATACGCGGTTGTGTTGGCTAGCACGTTTGCGGAAGTTTCAAATTCAACTCGAAAAACTACAGCGTTCGCGTGGAGGTAGTCCTTTTGATGGGAGCAGTCGATTACAACAATGGGTGCTTTGTCGACAAACTCATTGGGCGTGAACCAAGGCTCGTCAGTCTTGTTATAATAGGACGATTGAAACTTGGAGTACATTTCGTATAATGTGGCGTAATGATTCAGACCATAATTGTTATTTAAATTATCGTAGGGGAAACGTTCGGTGTTGAGATAAACTCTAAAATTTGTAAGATTAATTTTGTCGAAATGACTATTGTCCTTAGAGATGAGCCCCGAACGTTCCGTCTGAAAACCTACGATGACATATCTGGGGGTTTGTAATTTGGTGGTTGTTGCAATGGCATGAGAATGTTGAGTCACGGCATTAACGCCTGGTATGATATGAAGTTGCCAGCTGCGAAACGCTACTTGTGTGTCGATATTTTTGTCAATGTATTTGGTTAGAGATAATTCTTGAGCAAGACCTGGAGTGACATGTGGAACTTTCCAATACAGCTTGTCAATCGTAACTTTAGCAGTCTCTCCTACGGTAGCACTGAATACGGCGTCGGCATCGGTATTGCTGCGAATCAGGACAAGCTCTTGTCGGATGTTAAGTATGACTTTTCCATAATCTTCAGCAAAGCCTAGCAGCATTCTCAACGGTATGCAGGCACTGAAGTTGCCCTGTGCATCGGTAATGTGAGTATTGGCGGCGTACAGCCAACCAGAATTTTGAAGCTTTTTAACATCATCAGAACTGTAGGACACATATCCCTTAAGAGTAGATGTAATACCAGGTTTGGTATCAGAATCGACAACGACACCATTGATTTCGTATCGGATTTCGCTAAATAAGTGAGCCAACCCATTGTTAAGAAATTTAGCCGTCGTAACTTCACCGGTTGCTTTCCGTAATTTTCCCTCTATGTATAGATAGCTCAAACCTGGTAGAGTTGACATATCTTCAGGAATTGGAATTCGAATTTCATCGTTATAGTCGAAACGGTTTGTATACGGTTGATGGGTGTGCAACTGATTGCTAACGATCGAGTTGTCGACGAGGACACGTTCCCCAATATTTAGAATACTCATGGCAGCACTTTAAAACCCAACGATCGCAAGAAGTCTCTGTTTGCCTTTGTTAACTGCTCGGCGGACGAAGCTGAACTGATTTTACAAGGCTGTGGACAACGTCTCTTATACGAACTGGGTTGGACATGGTAGGGTGAAGGGTTGAATCGAAAACCCATTATAACTTCTTTAAATGCAATGTTACCGTAACGGTTTCCTTACTAAAACTGACGGGGGTATCAGTCTGGTCCAGTATTTTAACAGTTAGGTTAGTGATCTGTCTCGTGCTGATCGGTAGATAAATGACAGGGTTAGGTGTTTCCACTATTTTGTACCCAGGCGGCACTATGGGGAAGAATTGATGAACGATGTGGCCAGGCTTACCATTTTTATAGGAACCGACAGAGATATTGCAGTGGATAAGGATGGAGTTAATGTTCAAAATTTTCGTAACATCTTCACCTGCATGCCACATATCCGCATCATAAATTTTGCTGTCAAATCCCAACATGTCTCGGATAGTATTGTCACTTGTAAAGTCGATTGGAACGTTCGAATTTATTTCGATTTTTAAGGTGCTGTTGTTTCCGCGTAGCAGCACCCGCCCATTACTTCCGCTAGACTCAAGTTGGTTATGCAGAAAGTCGGCAATGTCCGTAATTTCGTATGCACCCTCAGGTATAGTAATATGAGGTAGTCCGACGAGATGAAATTCATTGTTGGGAGGTCTAATGTTAGCAATAGTATTGTAGGTTTCGAAATTTAACAACCCCAAAACATATTCGCTACCGTCGTCTAAGAAAATAGGGGGGTCAAAATTCGCAGTAAGGATTGATGAATCACCTGTCAGAGTGAATATACTAGACATGATGAAGCGCAACACTTAAACTGTCGACAAAAGCGGTTTCGCAAAGTTATATAGAAATTTGAGACACAGGTGACCGCATGTGTATGACATGAGTCGTTGATATCTATTAGAATTATACGTGATCGTGTTATTGCCACCATCGCTACGAAAGTATTTCACTAATTCGGTTGGAGGTTGTAAGCGACCGATGCTATCGAAATACAGAACAAAGGTATCCACTTTTACGTAAGCCGTCCAATGCGTGCCAGGTCCTACATCATCGTCCAAGTTAGTGACACCACATTCTCGTTTACGAATCTTGATAGGCAGGGCATCCCGCATAAATATTCCCCTAAAGTGTGGAATTTCTAGGCGTTTAACGTAGTCTGTAATATCGATGTGGGTTAACGCGCGGCGCGGCAGCTTCAACGGTAGTTTTTTGACTGATACGGTCGTAGATATAACCCTTTTCCGCGAGCAATGGATTCCATAGCTTTGTTATGTCGCTCCTTTTCCTGGAGATTCTTTTTAGCAGCCTTTGAGTCTCCCACTGCTTTAGCGACTGCTGCAGCACCACCTCCGAGGGATCCCAATGCTCCTAATGCAGCAAGTATGGGTACAAGCGGCAATATGCCTCCTCTCTTCTGAAGAGGTAGTACTCTTGACCGCTTCCGCCTCCTCCTCCTCCTTGTTTTTAAAGCTCCTCCTGAATGCGAGCGGACTGTGATACCGACCCGTTTGGAATGCGTTCGCCGTGTACGCTTCCGTTTCACACCCATTCCGACTTTCGTCTTTCCTTTCATAATTCCAGTAACAGCAAGGGCTGCAGCTCTTTCCCCAAGAGTAGAGTCTTTTGCTTTAACACGTTTCCAAGCTTTCTCTGCTAGAACTTTATCTGCCGCGTGACGTGTCGAAAGATCGCTAGATTGTGAGTATGCGATGTCGTGTTGCTTGCAGGCCTCGTCCAGAGGATTCCTTCCTCGATCGCCTCGAGAAAGACGTTTTTTAAGTCGGGTACCAGGTCCGCAAAACTTGTACCCTGGTATGTGTAGTTCAAAGGGTAATTTGTTAATAAGGGTATTCAGGAAACCGCGACCTTTCCGCTTGGCGCTTCGGTGATGACTGGTTTGTTTACGCTTAGTAGCTTTCATCTTAAAGACTTACACACGACTGATGTTCTTCAAACGGAATTAACAAATATAACGAGGACGCACGGCGGGTAGAGCGCAGTTTCCTTCCGAGCGAAAACGATGGAAAACGTCAAAATTGTGAAGCAAGGGTGTTCCTTACCGGTAGTAAATCACACAATAAATTCCATATCCGAGACTTACAGAAAGCACAGCGCTTTACTGGGTAAAGGATGTAAACGATGTGTGGTCATAGGTCGATCCGGATCTGGAAAAACCAACCTCATGATCAGTTTACTAGTGCATCGAAATGGGTTGCGATTCGGAAACCTTTATATATATATTCGAAAACACTCGATCAACCCAAATATAATTATCTGAGAAAAGCCTTTCAACCATTGAGAGACATTGGATTCTTCGAATATAGTAACGATTGTGAGGTGATCAAACCCCAGGAAGCAAAAGAACATTCCGTGATAGTTTTTGACGACGTAGCTTGCGAGACGCAAAGCATAATTCGAGATTATTTTTGTTTCGGACGTCACCGAAACATAGATTGTTTTTATCTATGTCAGACGTATTCATCTATTCCTAAGCAGCTCATAAGAGATAATGCAAATCTCGTCATCATATTCCAACAAGACAACACCAATCTGAAGCACATTTACGACGATCATGTCAACACGGACATGTCATTCGACAAATTTAAAGCATTGTGCTCTTATTGTTGGAATGAGGATCACGGATTTTTAGTGATCGATAAAGAAAGCGAAACCAACGCGGGACGATATAGAAAAGGTTTCGACAATTACTTTAATATATAGACAGCAGCCAAAGAAGGGAAGGTAGTAGTTTACCAACAACTGAAGGAGTTGCAACATGGATAAGCGTTTAGCCAGGAAACTTATCAAAACCCGACAATCCGTTAGACGTAAATACGCAGCTTTAAAAGCAGACGTCGCCCAATCCCAGTCGATTTTAGCTGAGCAATTTAAACCTCTTTCCAAACCGCTCACCGAATTGCTGACAACTATAAAGCAAGAAGGTGTGCCAGTGGGCGAACCAAAAGCGGATTATTTGCCAATAACAATTAAACGTAGAGTATCCACTCCCTCTACCTTGCCCCGTCCGCGAGCGATAACCACTCCAGGCCAAGTTTCTGCGACAAACCTTCCGGGATCGTCACACACTTCCATACCGGGGCCATCATACACCTCTACACCGGGGCCATCACGCACCTCCACACCTCGATTTTTGCAGACGCATGTGTTATCCGAGAGTGAACCAGTACAGGAATACGATGAGCAGTTGCAAACGGAGGTTGCTGAGGCGACAGCAGAAGAAGGTGCTGTACAAGCGGCCAGAGAAACCATCCAACAAATGCTGGCACCGGAAGTTCTTGGTCAATATTTAGAACAATTTCAAGGGTTAGCTCGCACATACGTGGAAGGAATGATACGAGATACTGAGGACAAGTACGATTTGCACTACGGAGTTCGATTCGACATAGAGGGAGATAAGTTTGCTATAGGAAATAAAGAAATCAAATTCGAGGGTGAAAATATCGTTATTACAGACAACGGCAACAGAATAGTCTACAAAGGCACTCCAGGATTGTACGAATTGATGTTTAAAAAGAAACCAAATATATACAAAAACGCAGATTTAGAGCAATATCTAGATTTAGTGGATCGTTCCGCCGCAAATCGTGTAAACTACGACCCCACACAAAGAGTTAGTGGTAACGCAGGGTCTAAATACATGAAAATAGTACGACCTCTAACTGCCTCCTCAACCATAAGAGCTCCCGGCAGACCAGCGACAAAGGTACCACGGCGTGGCAAGGGATTACTAACAGTGACGGACAAAAAAGTGGAATATGTTCCTTGGAAGGATCCCAACTCATTAGTGAATCGGTTGCGTATATTAATAGCTTCTCAGGCAGCTGGACACACGGGTCATTCCAATGAGATCGTTCGCATCACCGAAGCCCTGCGAGACGCGAAAATAATCTACTAAGGGGGTACAAAAGTGAAGTGCCAATAGCGGTAAGGTCAGAAAGCATCAGTCGACGATAGAGTAATGCCCATCGACAAATTTGGACGGCACTACCATAGCACGCGCCACGCAGCGCATCCCAGACATGTCTTTATGAAAGTGAAAAATGTAAATCAACTCCATATAGAAGTACCACTGCTGCTAGTGGGGCGTGGGTACGATGAAATCGGATATTCCAAAATTTTCGGACAGAACGAGTACATTTTTCCGTTAACAACCGGCGAGATCATAAGTGTTCAAGTCAGCGGACCTTTGGTAGTATCACACCTCAACGGCATCCCACAGGACACGCTTGTCGGTAAGACATTGCGGCGAGGAGATAAACTGCAATTCGAATCCATAAACAATAAGTTATACGTGCAACTGCTGCTTAAATGTCCCGTAGGAGTGTAGAAAGCAACAGTTGACAATGAACCTTAAAGAAGCCATAGTTAGCGAACTCCACAAACCAGCACGAAAAAATTTCAAGAGAAGGCGCGTTATCCTAAAAGGCTTGAACGATTTATATCAAGCGGATTTGGTAGAAATGATTCCTTATGAAAAAGTCAATAAGGGCTTTCGTTACATTCTGGTAGTGATTAATGCTTTCTCAAAGTATGTGTGGGCCTATCCCGTAAAACGTAAAACAGGAAAGGACGTAACAGCTGCCATGGGTAAGGTGTTGAGGAGTGTAAAGGTGTCACCGCAAAACTTGCAAACGGATTTGGGGAAAGAGTTTTACAACACCGCTTTTCAACTATTAATGCGGCAGCATAATATCAATCACTACAGCACGTATTCTAGTATGAAGAGCAGCATAGTGGAGAGATGCAACCGCACACTGAAGAACATGATGTGGTAGCAGTTCAGCCTGCAAGGGTCCTACAAATGGTTGGATATCCTACCCAAGATCGTAGCAAAGTATAACACAACCAAGCATCGCACAATAGGAATGAAACCTGCCCAAGTGAACTTAAAGAATGCAAAACTTTTGTTAAACACGGCGTACAGTTACACAAAGATCGTGGACCCGAAACCTCAAAAGTTTCGTACAGGGGACTTGGTACGCATTAGCAAGTATCGTTCGGCATTTAGCAAGGGGTACACGCCAAGCTGGAGCAACGAAATATTTACAATATCTACAGTTCGACTTACAAACCCTACAACCTATCGACTCACGGACCAAGAAGGTCACGAAATTAAAGGAGGATTCTACGAGCATGAACTGCAAAAAACAAAACATTCAGATGTATATCTAGTTGAAAGGGTTCTGAAGAAGAAAGGAAACTTATTGTATGTAAAGTGGTTGGGATTCGACAAGCGACACAATTCCTGGATACCTAAAACCAATCTCGTGTAACTTAAATAAATGATGTAGTACTCTCAAAAAATAAAACATTTTTTTGTAGTAAATATCTTTTTTTTTATTAATAGACTGGTACAACTATGTGAGTTTTTCTTCACATATGCATTACTAATTCTGAACAACATTACAGATTTCAATGTGAGTTCTTCTGTAGATATGCATTACTACTTCTAAACAACATTACACATTTCATTTAACTTGGAACTAGATGAGAATGTTATATGATGACTACTTACAAACATAGTATGATACAATTACATAATAACAAATTGTACAAAAATTAAATTATGTATACTTAACATTTTACGATACAATTACATATTAACCAATTATACATACAAAGGAAATCAAATTATGTCTAAATATCTACGAAAAGAAAACCTCTGTAAACGTACCAATCTCGTGAGACTCTTTGCAAGAAATAAACTGTCATTACCATGTAAACGACAAAAAAAAATGTACTGTTATTGATCCGCGCGTAGTATTACTGATCGTCTTGCAATAATTCCAGTAATCTGTCCAACGGTCTAGCACCTGACATGCCTATATCTACATGACCCCATGCTAGAGTGTTATTCGACTGAGGAATAAGATAGCGCTTATCATCCCGATATGATAGCGCAATTTTATTCTTCAGTTCAGTGTACACTGTGTGCTTGTGAGAGCGAAAAACATACATTTGGCAAAAAACCTGACCACGCACATTGTCAACAACGTCGCGATAGGTTGCCATAGTGAGATATTTATTGGCAGCAGCCTTTTGCACACCTTTTGCTTTCTTTACTTCTTTCCCTCCCACAAACACGCAGTAGGACTTAGCACCGGCTCCAAAAAATTGTTCTACCGGAACACCTGCGTACTCGTCTTTCATTTTACCGACGACTGATACGGTTTGAGGTATACCGTGTCGACCGTCTTTATAATTTGAAGTGTCAAAAAGATCTAAATTAGTTTTTATGTCTTCATAGAAATTGTCAGTCCGTACGTGAATTACTAGCGAGTCAGTATCTGTATAGAGTAGGGAGACACTATTGCCATATTTTTGTTTCAAAAAAATATAAAAAAAGTCATACATTACGATTTTAGATAAGTCCAGAATAGTGAAACCTGCATAGATCGGTTTATTATACAAAACAACTGTTTTACTAAGTTCCACAGCAATCAAATTTTCAGAAAAAATTACCGAATCCTTAAAATTTGCTTTGGCAATTAGAGCTGCAGCACCTAGTTTCTTGCCGACATTGTTCCACGTGCTCGCCAACCTGATGTCCGATCGCTTGTCGACATTTTCCATCGTCTTTCCGAAAACGCTATTATTTTTAGCCTTAAAAAAATCTTTCTCAAATTCATTTCGTGCTCTGTTACGCAACGCGGTATTCATATCAATATATGAGCGCAACCAGGGCGATTGAATAAATTTAAGAATTCTGTGAATTTTTGTAAGAACTAAACCAGCATCTAAACATTGTTTTAAATTTCGATAATGAAGCACATACTTGGTCTTATGGTACAAATTTGGAATCAATTTTGGACATTTATATTTTCCACCCGGGGGAATAATAAGTTCCGGACAAAAGGGTAGATCATTGTGGTCGTCGTGCAAGTGTTCAGGATACTGCAGATCAACCTCCAAAATAAAACCCGTATCCGCCTCATCGTCAATTTCAAACACACCAAAATTTTCAACTTCCTCCGCCGCGAGCCATTCAAAATTTCGGTGCGGCAAATACTGACGCATCGCAAAACCGTATAGGTTTGTAGCGTCTAAATACATAATGAATGATGTAGGCTCGGAGGAATCATAATTTGGAACTAAACAATTGTTGGCAATAGCCTTCCTACCAATACATGTGCTTATACCACCCCTAATTGACTTTTTGAGAAAATGTATCATGTCCATGTCAGTTAATAATTCTAATTTGACACCCGTAGATCGTAACATAGCGTCCCAACTAAGACCTGGATCCGTATAATATTGGGCAGGGTCCAACTTATATGCTTCCAAACATAACTTCCTAAAATTTTCAAACACGTCTGCCAAAATCAACACGTCAGCTTTTAAATAAATGTCCGAGTAGTCACCCAAAGTTTGACTGTCAAAGGTGTTCCACACAGACACAGCACGATCGTAATCAGTTTGAGAGATGTGTTTTTCATGTAGAGAGTCGAAAAACTGAACCTTCGAAGGCAACTTCGCAAGGTTCAATTTTTCGAAGGAGTCCACAAAGGAATATGGAAACACGCCTTTCTATCTCATTAATTGAAATTTTGCATCGTCCCCAAACAACCTTTTAATTTCATAAAACTGATCGTCAGCCAAATAATCAGCTAAGGTACTCAAAGATCGATTCATAAAACGGTAACTGTCTAGAAATCTAATTTGTAAATAAACTTTCTGCGTTTTGTAACCAAAATCGATTTCATCTACTAACAGATGCTTGCCAAAGGATATATATTTTTCTTTCGTTTGAGGTATCACATCGATCTGTTGGCCATCGACGGCGAATTGTTTGACGAACAAATGAGAATCATAATTTAGGTTGTGGAAAAAGACAGGTACAAAATTGGGAACTTTGAAATTTAGATTACAGATAGAATGTGCAGCACCCCGATACGCAGTCAGGTGACAATGGTCTCGCACCCTAATCTGATCGGTCACAAAGGGTCGATCACATATATGGCAAGACGTAGCAGCCTCGTAATTTTGAAGTTCCGCAGTAGTCATCGTCGCCAAAGGAACCACGTTTTTTAAAAAATTGTCATACAAATAACGAACGTCTGCATCCAACCGCCCCATAAAAACAGTTGAAGCATCTTCACCGCGGTACGTTTGAAATTTAGAAAGACTGTCGTCGTACGAACACTTTATAAAATATGCAAACGAGTAAGGCACATGCCCGCACGTCTTAACTGTAAACGAACTCTCGAGGTCTGGTTGCGTATCAGGTTCCTGTACAGGTTTTAAAATCGTCTCAAAATCTACGTAGACAACGAACGGTAATTTTAATTGTTTATGGTAATTTTCAAATTTCAAAATATTTTGTGGGATTGTTTCACCAAGTTTGTCCACGATCAACTCATCGGTTGGAATTTTGGTATACACCTGATTACAATCGAACTTCATATGTTGTCGCAAGTGCTGTTCAGTACGGAAGTAATGCAAGCATCCGTCACAAAAATGTTTTGCCCCCTTTCTAGCAGTTATTTGCTGTGAAACGAGGCGAGAAAATTTTTTAATGCAACAGTAATGACTGTCACCCTCGTCATTAGTCAACAGAAGCAAGTTAACGTGTCTCAACCGCTTCTTGACAGAGTAATGCAAAGGTCCCACAACTTCCCAAATCATTTTTCGATTTTCAAAACGCGACTCTAACCCATACACGTTAACCGAAAGTTGAGGATTAAGTTGTTCGAATTTCGGAATATCGCGCAATTTCAATGGAAATTCCAACCCATCTAACGCCAAAACAGTTCTACAATCGGGATAAGAACTCGTACGATGGGGAGGTCCGCTAGGTTCAACAATACCAGCTAAAATCGCCCACCCGAAACAGTACTCATCCTTGTTTTGAACGTTGACAATAGCTTTCTTTCGCTCAATAAATGATAGCAGTGGTAGGTACGAGGAAGCTCTGAGGGGGTTGTATTTGTTGACGGCGACGACCAACGACAGCAACTGCTTAAGAGCCCAGCCTGCAACAATTCAAGTGTTCTTAATATACAGCGATCGTCGAGGTCACATCAACTTACCAGATTCCCGTTCCTGAAATTCAGACACCTTCTCATCCAAGATGCCGCAAAAATTATCATACAATACATCGAGGTCGGTACCCAAAGTTACAATTTCATTGCGCGTGTTAAATGACTTGATTTCTTCCAATCCTTTACTTTCTAAAACGAAGTATCCAAATAATTCCAAATTCACCTTTAAGCTCTTTAAATTTTTAAGCTGCCTTCGCAATAACGTCAACACTTTTTCTTTAATTTCTAACAGAAACTCCTCGACCATTATATGATAATTTATGGTTGTAACTCTATACGTGGCAATCCGGGACCTAAAGGCTGACTGCAGGGGTGCCACTCCATCATCCAGGCCTGGCCTCCCGGTTCGCAACGCATGACGATTACTTCGCATGTGCCCAACGAAGCCACGCACGGGAACATTCTCGTCACATACGGAGCAATAGCGGGAGTCTGTAACAACAATCGTAACTACACCGCCCACTCACACACACTCATACGTACTTAGATCTTTACCAGGGCGAGAGCTCACAGACACGTTCCTTGACGTAGACGGTCCAGTTGACGTACATGGTCCTGCAGCATTCGCTACGAACATGTCAATCACTCCGGTTTTATAATTACCAATAAATATTTTCAAACAAACTTTATATTTTCATCAATTTTCTTAAATATAATTTGAGCAATTATCTTGGATCTGAGACGCACTACTCTTAGAATGAAAAGAAATTAGAAATTATAAGAATCCACTAAGCTTTCTTGTTTTGCCACGGTGTTTCAATCTGTCAATTCATTTCCGTTTTGCTTACACGTGCATAAAAGTTTTGAAATTGTTTAAACAATCATAATAAACTGTTATAAAGTATGAATTTGTGACAATAATAATGTGGTGTGCTTAATTCCACCACCAACACCTTTTTACTAAATGATATTATTAAAACAAAATTTCTGAACAGTAAGTTAACCTATAAAGTAAATACGCTCACAATCCTAATTGTAAAAACTTTAATTTCAGATGTATAAATGTAAATATAAGATGTAGAATTAAATCTCAAATAACAAAATATTAGCAAATAATGAATATAAATGTCTCTTAACTGGTAAGAAAATTTAACCTTCACTTTAAGTTTTAACGTATTAACCTAACCAAAATGTTTATTTTTAGATTTAAACTATTAAATTCAAAATATAAACTCTAAATGTAACACTGAAGAAGGCTTAAATAAAGCTGAATATATATTGTTTAGAAAATTATAAATTTTCATTTCTACAGAAACTTTATTGACTGCAGAAATTACCTACAAAGTTTTTAAATCATTATTCCAGTCGTAAACAAAAACTACAATTACTAATTGATATATACCTGAGGGGGGATTAAGTCGAGCTTTCTTCGTAGCACTCTCTCTCACCTCTGGAGCGCGAAGATTGGATACCCTCCTCGCAGGAGCATCCATAGGAGTATCTGCAACTGACCGACATGGTTGACTATATATATATATATATATCAGAGACGGAGAACAACAAACTCACCACTAGGCGAATAGGGAACGTTGCTTGGACAACTCTGGCGCCGATGCCGCAAGAAGGCATCCGGACGCGTAAATTTGCTAGAACATTGCTCGCAAACGTGCATTATTACTGTAGCAGTAGGGCAATCCAATTGGTAATATGTACCGATAATGCTATTAGCACGCGGGCAATGCTTCTCGGTATATACGCGCCAGCCGACACGATGGGGGCGTTTGGATTACGTCGGCCAGGAGGGGAAGTAGACAGGTTATAAGTGAGGGAGGGGGTGTGGATAGAAGAGGCAAGAAACAATAACAATAGCCTGACCTAGTCATCTAACATCCTCAATATGTTGGAAATAATGCGAACAAGTGTTTCAATTTGACTTATTTTCAACTTTCGAGCAGTCACGGTGCTGATTAGGCAGTGATTGCCGACTTGGCGGCTCCTCACCCGCAACTGCTCTATCTGATATCGCGCCAGCCTATCTAGCCTTGACAGAGCCGCCTCGTGCAGTTCTAATTCCTGGAGGCGGATGTCCACGGCGGCACGCAACAACCTGTTATGCCTTTCGGCACGAGTCTCCACAACACATTCTGCAGCTACCGCGGGGGTATCTACAGCTTGCGGAGGAGCCTCCACAGGTATAGGCTGATTGCATCTTGCTATTGCCTCATCTATCTCACGCAAATTCTCATCCGTGAAGTCTACCCACTCTGGCTCAGCATTGATGGGTGCGGAGTCAGTATGAGCAGACATCACAACATTTACAGCAATGGGTACATCGTTAGGTGTAAAT
The DNA here is from genome assembly GCA_940337035.1 of Agriotes lineatus. NCBI lineage: Eukaryota > Metazoa > Arthropoda > Insecta > Coleoptera > Elateridae > Agriotes > Agriotes lineatus. The sequence goes on from CALNHX010004466.1 coordinate 17,930, forward strand.
GGTGTAGATGTAGTTGTTGGTTCTCCAACAACTACATCTAAACCATCTACACCCCATAAGTGTCTCGTGATGTCGGCGAGGTCTGGTAGCGTACCGTCCTCCACGGGAGCTTCCAATTCAAATTCTGCCAACATGCAATCTACATTAGCAGGACCATTTTCAATTAGTTTGCTCACTTCGAACGAAATTTGCGATGGCGCAGTAGAATCTCCATTCGGTAATGGAAAAACATACTCCACCAATTTGGAAGAGGACGCCGATGGGCCATTTCCGGTAGCAGCCACCGGCGCTTGAAAGGCAGGCGACTCGTTGCTTGCACAAGAGCTGTGTGCCCCACATGCCTCGACAGCATCGTCGTGGTAATGTTTATTTAAAAACATATCGCGCAAGTTGTGAGTGTTCCTGTTAGACGGTTGCACATTGCTAGAAGTAAGCAGCGCCCTCAACAGTGGATGGTCCTGACGCTTAGGAAGCTTAGCAGGGGTGCCACTAATGGAATCACTTTTGCGGTGTGCAGATGCGCTTGCATTGTTAGCAGCCATGCTACTCTTACGTTTAGCGTCAGGGCGGGCAATTACAATATCGTGCACTACTTGAATTGGAGTTTTTGAACTACTCACCGTGAAGGCGCAAGTACACAATCGCATGTTCTTAGCATCCTCCTTTGCTATCATGGGATACAAAGGAGCACTAAGATCATCACTCAGCACAAACAATAGACCACCGCATCTAACACACCGACTGTAAGAGGCACTCATTGCTAATGTTTAATTATTGAATGTGCATTTCCACCTATATATAGGAATAACCTGTAGCGAACTGAAAGCTTTAAACTGTGGAATGCGGTTGTGGTCGGTGTTCTCGGGAAATCCTGGAATGCGGATCTACTCATAGAGGAATGAACTTTAATAAACTAGAATGTTGGATGCGGGTTCCGACCTATATAGGAATGAACTCGAAGCATTAAACTGTGGAATGCGGTTGTGGTCAGTGTGGTTTTAGCATTGCTCGGGCAATCGCGGATCTACTCATAGAGAAATGAACTTTAATGACCTAGAATGTTGAATGCGGGTGCCGACCTATATAGCAATGAACTGCAGCGAACTCAAAGCTGTAAAATGTGGAATGCGGTTGTGGTCAGTGTGGTTTCAGCCGTCCTCAAGCAATAATGTTAGTCGAACAATCGGAAGTGTTGTTTCATTATGTTTCTGATAATGGAATTTACTGTGCTGGTGACGACAGGACTACCGACTTAACAGTTTTGTTCCCTTCTCTTTCTCACTTTCTAAATCAATTACTGGCTCATTTTTTTTGACGACAATCCCAGATATTTTTTTTACAATAGTTCAATGCTTTATACCAGCGCTCCTGCAGAAATACTATCGTGGTTGTATTGTCCTGAACTAGAAGACCTTCACTCTAAGGCAATTAGTAGCCGGCATTCATCCTAATTGGAACCCTGCATTCGTGGTGCATATGAACTCGAATGAACGCGCTTGAACTCGAGTCTGTGGAATGCGGTAGTGGTCAGTGTGGTTTTCTGACGTGCTCAGGATATGTTACTCGAACCCTGCATTTATGGTGCATATAAATGAACTTTGAATAACCGCATTTGAACTCGAGTATACATAGAACTGGACGACCTTCACCGTAACGTTATGTGTTTCCGGTAACTCTGTTTTTCAACGCTGTGCAACACCTGTCTCACAAACATCGAGTAGTTAAGATGCTGTTCTTTATAAATTTTATATCATTGACAATTGTGTACGCTCCCGAAGAGGCACGTGCAGAATTATCTGTCGGTTGGATGCGGTACTGGTTGAGCCGGTTCGCTTGGACACCGGCTCCAGAAGAACAACTAGTATTGCTTCTGCGATCTTTGACCCCCTCGTCCTCTACGTTGTTCTTCAACTACACCGCTGGACATCTGTCAGCGCAGAACTGGGAGGCTTTCGTCGTCGTCCCCCAATTGGAGGACATCGTGAACAGGGTGTTGGCTGGAGAGGCTGCAGCTTTAGCTGAGCTCGACGATGCTGAAGTATCATTGAGTTGGGATCCCTCAGACTTCGGCGCCAGCTCACCTGCACCCTCAGTCTTTTCGGACGTGTCCACCGAAGCCTACGATGTTGACGGTGGTAGTTTTAGTGACAGTGGACAAATACACACCTTAATTAGTAAAGAATAGCGTAAGTTATATATTAGTGTACTTTAGTTAATCTTGTAAATAGAACTTAGTTACTTTTGTACATAGAAAAATAAATATTAGTGTCCTCCATATATTTTTTTTTCCTAAAGTGTTTGTGTACACGTTCTCGAAACGTCACCTGTAGATAGTAGTAGTGGAGGTCCATGCCGACTCTAAACAATTTTTAGAGGTTTTTTTTTGAGACAAGGGTAAGTCAAGGTAAGTGTTAGTGATCTTGAAACTGTGCTAGTGTACACGTTATCGAAACGACACCTGTGAATAGCAGTGGTGGAGGTCCATGCCGACACTAAAAAATTCTTTGAAGATTTTTTTTGAGACAGGGGTAGGTCAAGGTAAGTGTGCAAAAGCTCTTGAAATTAGGGGTAGAACTCATTGAAGGAGTGTGTACCTTGAAAAAATGGTTGAGGTCATTCACGATAAACATTTTTTTTCTTTTGGAGTGTTCTGAGACAAGGTCAGGTCAAGGTTGCCACCCCCCACCACCACTTAGCCTTGAACTTAATATTGTTGGTGGTGGGGGGTGGCAACCTTGACCTGACCTTGTCTCAGAACACTCCAAAACACCCTACTGGGAGCTTATCGCTTGATAATCATCCCTAGGGTTTATCAGATAATTAGTTCGGGATTGGTCGATTTTCAAAAAATGCATGGTTCTCATTGGATGATATCAGTAATGTGACAGTTGTGTGTAATAATCATTTAAATACGCGTTCTCTGTAATTGAATCAACGAATTTTGTGACTGACGCTGCGGGAATTCCACAACTACTAAGAAATAATAGATGCATGATGCATGCATGCACAAACAAAACTGGGACAATACTTTGACACAAAGTTTGGATTTTTTTTGAATTTTGTAAAAACATTTCTGCAGTTTCTTTTGCTTTTGTTTTGAAAAAAATATGTGTGGCCTTCAAATTGGATTGGCCTACCGGGCATTTGCCCGGTTGCCCGGTGGGCCAGTCCGACACTGCCGGTACAGAGCAATGCAAGTTTAGACTGGCTAACGTTTAGCCCCAAAGGTTAGCTCTAATTAACGTTAAAAACATTACTCAAAAATTTCTAGCTGGCGGAGCAATGTACGTTTAGCGTGGGCACACATTAACGCCGAGGTCCCTAATAATAGAAAGACATCAGGGTATCCATGAATATCTTTAGCAAGCGCTTGAATCTGCTCTATAACAATTTGATACAGGCGTAAGATAATTAACCGGTTCGCGGACACTTGAATTAGGAGAAGCGGCTCCCGTGACGAATTCACGCCCCCCTGCCGTTGTATAATGACTAACTTTTCGCGATTAGTTTCGAACGCAAATGGCGGAGTGCAAATTTCCAAAACAGCGCTAAGCGATCAAACACAGCTATTGCGTGCTACCGGGTAAGTAAAAAAAAGCACAGTTCTAATAAGATGCTATCAAAGCTCGGAGCCCTATGATATCTAATCTGTAATTTGTAGGTCTCACTGAGGAACAGTGGCTTGGGGGCTAATTATAACCGATAACTCCCACACAATCGAGCCGAAGAACCGTTGACCAGGACTCTGGTAAGCCTAATTGACTTTATTCAGTAAGTTGCATAAAGTGGCCACATGAAATTTTGCGGCAGCCCTAACATATATCATAAACAAAAACACATACGCCAGGCGCGACGGGCTATAACTATGCTAGCGACTTGCCTGTAGGAGAGTACATTCAAATCTAACCTTTCCGTTTGCTTCTATGTAGTCTGGCGCAACTGGAGCAGCAGAGAGATAAAAGTAATGGCAACAGCTGTTAATGGCGGTGCAGGCTATGGAAGCCGTGGGTGGATTGCAGGTAGGTGTGGTGCGGATGGTTATTCCCAAGCGTAGTTCACTGGAGTTGCAAAATACACATGCAGTTCAGTAATTTCAGGAGCCCAGATTGACAAAGTAGATTCCAGCAAAGTATTACACAGCGGCAGGTGTTTAAGCCCATCAGGGGGGGTGGCTAAAAACGTACAATTCCCAAATGAGCCCTCGATTAAGAAGATAGGGCCTTATCTTACCTAACGATGGTGTGAAGCCAGGGGGAACGCGCTAACGTTGATCCCAGAAATCCGCAAAAGCGACAGGACGTAGGTAAGCAACTATATAACAATTACGAACGCCCGAAACAAAGCATGAGTACTTCTAGATCCTCCATAAAACTATTCAGAGATGAGCTCAACAATAAGGTCTCTTCGAAGCACTAAGCTGCAGGGGGATGACCAACTAGCACGGCAATTTTGCTTGGAAAGAAAGCAGAATTCGACACCAGCTTCACAGGTCACAAGATAACAAAATTTTTGGGCAAGTGGAACCAGAAAAACTGCTGAAAGATATGACTGCAACGAGAGATAACAGAATTGTTCTACAAACAAACCGGGCCAGAGAATAGTTTATAATAAATGCAAGTAAAGTTGCCTAACCACAAGTCTTAAATATTTGTAGAGATGAAACCAAAATAAATTTAAATAACAATATCTAGCTAATTACTAGGGGAGTTGCATACGAAACTGCTCAATAATTATAATTAAATATTTAAAAACTAAAACACAGCTCTAGTTAGCATCCTAATGCATGCAATATTACCAAAAGCCACGTATTAATACTTAGGGATAAAAATTCGACCAGCAAATTTTGACTAATACGGGGGACGCTCCAAAAGTACCGTAACAATATTTATATACGGTAGACGACATTGTAAATTCTTGCTTGGTTCATTGTTATATTTCCCTCTATTACTTTGTTTCTGTTTTCTGCAAAATTAGTTTATGTACATGTAATAAAATAGAAAATGCACACAGCTTGATTCAGGGGGCATGGGCAGGGCTTTACTCGAAGAGCTTAGGTAATTTCGTATAAAAGTCAGTTCGGTAGACGATAGAAGACAGAAGACAACGTCCTAGATGAAGCAAGAATTCGTGGAGAATTTGCTGTATGAACTCACGTCACGTTAATCTACTTGGTGTTTCAATTATCTGTAAACGCGTTTGGATAATATACCTTATACGAATAAAATATATAGAATGTAACTTGGCGGAGGCGAATTCCATAAGGTAACGTTAAGGTAGTGTATCCTACAGGAAAGTAATACTAGGCTGGTTGTAATCCAGGTGCCGTACCGTGGAAATATTTAGAACTCCCGCTCCGGAAATCTAATGTAAAAGTCAAAAGAATGCTAGTCCAAAAAGTAAGGCAGCAAATATAGGTAACTCACTGGGTCTCAGAAAACGTTGAGGAAAAACCAAAAACAACTAATAATTTATGAGCGATGTGAGAATCTGATCCGATAAAAATCGTTCTTTGGAATTCAACGGCAAATCAATTAACAAAAAACAGAACGCCCACGGGTTTCAACACTGCAGAAGGTTTATTTATTCGGGAATACCTTAATCGTCTTCACGATCTACTTCTGCCAGCTGTATGGGATCACGAAAATGGAAACACGTGCAGTTCGCTTGATTTATGTCAACCTTTTCTTTAATCAACAAGCACTTAGCCCACGATTTACGTCAGTGACGCAAGACTGGCATAAAAACGTCCTCTTCAAAAGCAATCATCCTACTCTAGGGCGAGTGCATGATTCAAGAGTTCCGCGCGAAGAGATGAACCGAATATTACCCTTTCTAGCGTCTAAAATCAGGGGTGTGCGATTGAAATTAAGCTTTTTGGGAGGTTAATATAAGGTTTATCCAAGCATCAAAAACTGGATGAATGGACCACTTAATAAAAATGGCGGCGTACAGGACTATGAAAATTCTTTAAAGGGCAGATCAAGAGAAAAAAGTATAGAAAATAAAGGACGGATGGAGTGCAACAATATCTTAGAAGTATAAGGGGGATTCATCGCAGAAGAGAAGCTTAGGATAAACGAAGATGAAGAACAATCGTAGAGCAGGCTTAGGTGCATTTATCAAAGGAGCGAGAGTTAGATGAACCATTTAATAAGAATGGAAAAGGTCAGGATGATATGAAAAATATTTTAAAAGCAAATGAAGCTGAAAGAATCAGAGGAAAATCGAAAAAAATATAAAAGAACGGAGTGGAAGAAGATGTCAAGAGCATACAAGTGGTCCGATAAATATTTCTGAAAATTGCTAAAAGTCAAAAGCAGCTTCTATATAATTTAGATCACATTAACTGTCTTTCATGTATTCTTCTTAGAAATTTATTTGGGATGTGTTGCCTTTTGTGAGTGTTGGCACTTTTTTTACTACTTCAACTTTTATGCCTTTTTGAGTTTTATTTGTTTACTGCTTCCAAATACTTAAAGTTTCCTTCTTGTTTAGAAACCAAAACACAATTTTTAATTTTTACTTCCTTTTACAATAAAGGAAGTATTGGATTCACCCCAAAAATTCGAAATTGAGTTTTCAACAGATCTTCACGTTTCAGAGTCCCCTGACCCCAAAAAACATTTTTTTTTATTGGTCTGTCTGTGTGTCTGTGTGTATGTCTGTGTGTGTGTGTGTCTGTGAACAGAATATCTCAAAAACGAAAAGAGGTATGGGGTTGAAACTTCATATATAAGTTTTGTATACTATGTAGATCCGACAGCAAGCTTTTGAAGAAAATCGCATAACCGGAAGTAGGTGTTTACTCTTGTGATTTTTCAGTTTTCAATTTTTTCAAAAACGGCTTTAACGAATTTTTTTAAACTTCTCGTTTTTATTACATTTTTAATGTGTATTGATGTGAGCTAGGTGATTTTCCAGTTAAATACTTCTAAAATGGGTTTCTTTTGTTTTTATTCTATTTTTTTATTAACTCCTATTTTAAATAGAACACCCGGTATATTATTACATTTTTGAATATAGCTTAAAATACTAGAGAAAATTGGTCTCACCTAACGCTCTATTTTGTACCATTTTTGTAGAATTTGTAATTTTTTAAATTTTTAACAATTGCTTAAAAATTTAAAATCAAATTTTTGGCCAATTATAAGATCACTGTAAAAGGAAGTTGTGTGCGTGTATCACACCAAAGTTTTTATAATTAATTCGATGGTTATATTTCATAACGCAGCATTTGCATAAATACCGCAAATTTCCTTACAATCAATAAGTGCTTCTTGGCTGCTCTAGTACCTACTACAATTATGCTGAAGTTGAATGACTCCACCAAGGAATGTTTAGAATCTATCGACAATCTAGGCACTTCCACTGACAGTTGCGGGCCATGGATCAACAAGGTGATCCCTCGAAAATGTGAGCTTGGAAATCAATTATACGAGCAGTCGCTCCAATTCTCCAATGAAGTTCAGGATCCCCTACAATTAATGGATTTCCTGAAAATACGTTTCTAGTCTCTGGAATACATTAATAAAGCTCGAAAATCATCGTAGGAAAGCCAACAGCAAACCAAATCTCACTACATCCAACTATTCAATAAGTTTACTACTAAAATGGACAGCATCAAAACCACTGATCAACCCACAAGTAAAAAATTGCCAACACCTGGACCAGTATAATCTACAACGGCGACGCAGTTTTTAACTACACAAATATATATCCACCACTGCACAAAATGGAGGTTAACATGAAACCATCACAATTTTCAGTTATTTTCACATAACCGAGAAGCGGGAATACAACTAAATCAAAACAACCCCAATTTCACTAAAGAAGGGAAATGGAACCTCGCATTGCTCAACGTGCCAATGGAATTCATAGCCATCAACCACAACGCACCAACGTATTTTTAAATCCAAGCAGACAAGCTGAAGGGGAACGAGCTAATAGAGAAACATTTTTACCTATGCAGGCTATCCGCAGTTCGAACTATTGAAGAGGATGCTAACTGCACCATTGATGAGATCTATCAGCGACTGAACGATGTCAAATTTCTGGTTCATCAATTTACAGTCAAGACGGCTGGTATGGAAGAAACTCTAAGCAGCGAATACATGGTTATTTATTTCCAATCGATCCACAACAGCAGCAGTACAATGCAGCGGGAATCGAGAAGATGTAAAGATTCAATATGTTGACATAATCCAAATATCTCCAGATTGTACTATACTCAGTGATTCTTAACTTATACGCATAATTGGGAGGAGTGATAGTTCGTGATGTGTAGTGATGGGTAATTCAAAAATGTGTAGTAAGAGTATTTTATTAACGGAGATAACGAATTACTTATGTAACTTAAACTGCAGTATCACAATAATTGTTCGAAGTGACTTCCATCGTTTTCGATGAACGTACATATTGGACAACACGTAGAAAAGTTTCTCGACCCTGAATTTTGGTGTACTTCCCCGTACGTTAATACCATGTCCATGAGTTCTGCAATGGTTACTAGATTTCACTAAATGTGCAGAGACGAATTAAACATGCCCCAACTGTTTCGTTTTAAATTTATTTGCGTTATTTTTCTATGTACCCCTATACATGTGTATTGTGTAATATTTCTGAAATGAGGAAAAAAAGTAACTTTCTATTAATGTATTACACAGCCTAGGTTGCTATTTTAAAAAATTAATATGACGACTGCATTTAAAAACTATATGAAAAACATTTTTTTTGCTTCAGAATATGCAAAATAACATCAAATTAACATATACCAAATATGTAACGCATATCCCAAACCGTTTGACCAGGGCAGCTTTGGTCCCATACATAATAGCGACCCTGTGTATGTAATTCTTTGCTCCTGCTTCTTCCTTTTTTGAGCCGATATTGCAGCGCATTCTCTAGTTTTTCTTTTAATCTGCCTACCGTCATTCTTGTAAATATATTTGCTGGTATGCTCACCTCATGCAATGTTTGTTTTCTAGTTGTTACAAAACAAATATACCATACATGATTAATTATCGCCCTTGCCATGGAAAATTTTCATTTGAATATGTATAAGGGATATTCTCAAATATAATGTCACGAAAGCCTATGAAAATTGCGAAAATTCTAACAAGCTTAGATACTAGTGACGTAATTTCAAATCTCCCCGAGGGAGGGGTGACTTCTGATTATCAAGCAGAAATGGTCTTAGACGAAATAATTTCCGAAAGAAAGGCATTCGACGTGACAATTTACCGAGTTAGAATTTTCTCATCATGCCCCTCTGCTCATGCATTGACTTTGTTAGCAATGTCTTATTTTAAGTCAGCTCTGACCACCTTAATTAAGGTGCGGACGTTTTCGCGAGGGGGAATTTTCGGGTAATTAGCAGAATCATTTGATCGGTCTAATAATTATGAGAAATAAATTATTACAACTAGTGCAGCTGGCTCTATATTCCAACTTCCTACTGGAGAATTAGGGAACTAATTTGAAGTTTCCTTTCCTAGACAGTTTGTGTGTATTATTGTATTTACTGTGTTCTCTCTTCAACACTGTCCCTGACTGTACGCCGTACATACTTGATTGCCTACTTGAAAATACAACTAATATTCCAAAAGTTGTGAAATGGAAACTGATTGCCAAGGATAATTTGAATCACGCAGGAGACATATGCTTCGTGACACTTTAACGTTATGAAGCGAAAGCTTCAAAGATGAGAGATCGAAACAAGTAGGTTGAGCTCAAAATAAATAACAATAAAACAAAAGAAATGTCACTAATGGCACCTCAAGGAAATCCGTTCCACACGAACAACACTATAATTGAAAAAGTTCACAATCTTGTCTACTTCGTAAGTCATTGATAAAAAGAAGCTTCTAAATCTATCTCAGCAAACAAGATTTAAAAGTCTTGAATAGCTTTTAGAGCCTTTAACAAGATCTCGCCCCAAGAAACATCACATAAACAGAGAACTGTGGATGTTTAACGCAAACTTTAAATCGGCCTTCTATACATATACGAGCCCAGAATCACATAATTTGGCGCAGTTAAACATTTTTATTTTATTTTTGGAAACCTTATTTTATACCCACAAAAGAAAAGCTGTTTATTCAATATTCTTACATTATAATTGTAGGAGTTTTTAGCTGTTTTTTAACAAATTTAGTAATAACCAATTACAAAAAGTAGTTGGAAAACACTAACTTTAAAATTAATATTCCGATTCATTTCATTTTGCCCATATTATTAAAATATAATTTCGTTTAATTCTGGTAATTCCTGTGGTAGAATTTCACGTTTGCAATTATCCTGTTATAGTGTACGAAATATTGTGAAACTATAATATAACAGGCTCAATGGCAAAAAAAGACAAATTTGGGACAAATTTAAGAACTTAATTTACCTGAACCAAATGATATGATTATGGGCTCATAGAAGCGAGATATAAGAAACAACTATTAAATAGCAAGGCTGTTGGTAAATAAATTCTGAGGTACAATTCTGAGATCCAGACAATCTTGGAATAAAATTGAAGTTCTTGTAGGAATAAGATTAGATAAAAAACTCTTTCAGAAAATTCCTATTAGACTGGAATAATGGAATACTGTATAGTCCAAGCAACTTGATATAATTCATTTTTCATACAGGCGAAATAACGATAAGTCCAGTAATATACAAGGTTTACGACTCCTCGGTATCTAACGAGGAAAATGAGACTCCAACATCAGTCCTTACAAAACTTCTGAAGAAGCTAAATCTACGACCTCAGTATAACCCGGAAGAATCTACCATTAACGAATCCTTAATATAAAAACAACCTGAGAGAGGAAGATGCTTATGAACTCCTAATAGAGATCGTTAGTGGCCTAAAACAGGCAGCTACGTCAGGAAGTAGATCAAATGCAACAACTCTGTAGCCTAATTAATATCAAAATTAACGGTAACCATGCATTACCAAATGGATACATAATTACCATGCTAAAAATTGTTGGTAACTTTCTTGTTTATGATACTGATATTAATCATCTAGATGCAACTCATCGAGCTGTTTCAATCAATAATAAAAGTTCACCGAAATTATTTCACATTTGAAGTAGTTTCAATTTTTGAATACCGTTGTGCAATCACCGTCTGCATTAGTGAATATCTCACTCTCAGAAATAAATTATTACATAAGAAAATAAGAGGTTGATGTAAATATTCTTAAATACGTGTACTTACGTGCGCCCTTGTAGAACGTCAGACTAGCAATCGGATTCTACAGGTTCGAATGCCACTGACTGCGATCATTTCCTTTTAAATTGGTGTAAGTCGCTTTACAAAATGTTTCTTTCTAATGTTTCAGTATTATTAGCGACATTAAGATATTTTTGCATATTTAGTACATTATTTTGAACATTCTTCTATATTAAAGTCGTGAAAACATTTTCTTCTGTAACTTTTTTATTTACAATATGCACAAACGTTAATTAGAGTAAGACCACCTATGTGGTGGACTCAAAAGCTAGTCCGTATATTCGTATATATAAACATGCGTTGTACCTGCATTTCTGCGTTACCTTATCATCGTCACCGATCGGGCGCACTTCGTTCGCCATCGTTCTGTCGTCAGCATGTACTTTCATAACGCACCAATAAGTAAATATTCAGGCGAATCCCACTAACTGTGATTTTGTTGTTACAAATTTATATAGTTTGAATTACTAGGTGTTTACTCTTATTGTTTATGTATTACTAGAAGCATTAAAATATTTTTTCTATTTTTTGCATAATCTTCAACCTTGCAATCACTATTCGATCTGCAAAAGTGGTTTATGTTGCTTTCTTTAATAATAGTGTTAAAAACATTTTCTTTGATAAGTAACTTCTTAAAATGGAGGTGATCCATCATGCTAATAGTGGAGGTGTCTTGATACGAAGCAATAAAATACAGTAGTCTTCTCCACGTACATTTATTAAAAAGGCGGCATGTTTCAAAACCAGACTGGTTTCATCTTCAGGCCAAAATGATCATCTACAGAGGCGTATGGTTAATAATAGTGTAAAATGTAAGGAAATAAACGTACTGGTAAAAATAGTAATAAATCATGTGTTCCAAATTGTAGGTTAAATGAGGTTATGTTATAAGCGCTGAAGCCGAGGTAGTAAACATTCACAAAGAACACCTCATTGGAGAAGAAAATTAAATCAATAGCCAGCAAACTCCGTTATAAAGATCGTTACACTGGTTAGTACATCAATTTTTTTTCATTCATAATCTATAGCCTCTTTTGCCTATCGGTGTCGAGGACCATTCATACCTCGCGGGAAGTGCAAATTTAATAAATAAAAATTACAACAAGTAAAGTAACAACATTCTCTGAAGGAGAATGCACTAAGAATGGGGTTTCGAAACAAATCTAACTAAAACCAGGTCAAAAAGTCCCTAAATTCAATGACACTGAAACTACCAGAGAGGGTCAGAAAATGAAAGAACAAAGTTAAAACCGAAAAAGGAGAAATCAGCCAAAGCCAAACAACTATTTAATATTCAGCAAAATGTAATTAGTATCAAAATCTGTGACTTCATTGAGTCTGAATTCATTATTGTTGGACATAATTTCAAAAATTTCGAGCAAATTCAACAACCTACCTTTGTTAGCTATATGTAAAATTTTGTAATGTTTATTAGATTCAAAGTTGTGGTTATGTTCCAAAATGTGATTGGCAAAAGTTGATTTATTAGGTTGCTCGATATTAAAATTGTTGTTTTTAATGCAAGCGGAATGTTCTTTTATTCTCTTATTGAAAGTACGTCCAGTTTGACCAATGTAAAAACAGTTGCAAGACGAACAGTCAAGACGGTAGACACCAGATCTTTCTAATAAAGGGGTGGGATCTTTATTGAAGACTACCAATTTCTGAAGGGAATTGGTAGTAGAGAAGGAAATTTGACAATTGTATTTACTAAGTATGTTTTTGATGAACATCAAGATAGTACCATAATAGGATATTGAATAAAAAGTTTTGTTTTCAAGATTATTAATAGGGGTTAAGTTTGTAGAAAGTTTAATACGTAGTTTATAATAAACTAGCTGAAGCCCGCGGCATATGCCGCATTTAAAATGTAGGACGAATCTAATAACTTTTGTTGCACTAAAGAAAGTTTTAAAAGCACGCTAGAGATTGGAAATTTTTGGATAGCCTTCAGGCCACTTTCCTACATATTGGATACATCCGATACTGCTAAATTGAATAGTGTCTTCTTTTTTACTTCCTTTTACAATAAAGGAAGTATTGGATTCACCCCAAAAATTCGAAATTGAGTTTTCAACAGATCTTCACGTTTCAGAGTCTCCTGAACCCAAAAACCATATATTTTTTTATTGGTCTGTCTGTGTGTGTGTGTGTGTGTGTCTGTGTGAGGGTCTGTCTGTGTGTGTGTGTGTCTGTGTGAGTGTCTGTCTGTGAACAGAATATCTCAAAAACGAAAAGAGGTATGGGGTTGAAACTTTATATATAAGTTTTGTGTACTATGTAGATGCGACAGCAAGCTTTTGAAGAAAATCGCATTACTGGAAGTAGGTGTTTACTCTTGTGATTTTTCAGTTTTTTTTCGATTTATTCAAAAACGGTTCTAACGATTTTTTTCAAACTTCTCATTTGTATTACATTTTTAATGTGTATTGATGTGAGATAGGTGATTTTCCAGTTGAACACCTCTAAAATGGGTTTCTTTTGTTTTTTAAAAAAAATTTTATTAACTCCTATTTTAAATAGAAGACCCGGTATATTATTACATTTTTGAATTCAGCTTAAAATTATAGAGAAAATTTGTCTCTTCACCTAACGCTCTATTTTGCACCGTTTTTGTACAATTTGTAATTTTTGAAAATTTTTGACCAATGCTTAAAAATTTAAAATCAAATGTTTGACTAATTATAAGATCACTGTAAAAGGAAGTTGTGTGCGTGTATCACACCAGATTTTTCTGTTCAGTATTAAATGATAATAATTATTGTTACAATGCTGTAAATTGAATTAGTGGAAATGTCACTGGGACAGTTTCCAAAAACTAAATTCCTGGAATTTGCTGATATCTTCTTCTTCTTCTTCTTTTTGGCTGTTTTAGCTCTGGTTTCGGCGGCATAAGTTAAGATGGGTCTGACACAGGTTTTATAGATCTGTACTTTACTTTCAACCGACATGTGCTTATTTGTCCATATCACGTCTCGTAGGTAGCCTGATATCGCAGCCGCTTTCATTGCTTGATTGCGAACTTCCTCGTTTAGGTTTCTCATGCTAGATGTGTGTACACCTAGGTAGTTAAAGTTCATAACTTGTTCAATCATATTATTATCAACGGCCAAGTTACAACGAAGAGGTTCTTTCGAGATAGTCAATGATTTTGTTTTTTCTGTTGATACTCTCATGTTAAATTCTTCCGCTGCTGTTTTGAACCTAAACAATAGTCGTTGCAAGTCATTTTCATTTTCTGCCAGGAGCACGGCATCATCGGCGTAGCTAGTGATGTAAATTACCCGGGTATTTATTTTTAGGGGTAAATACCTGGGGTATTTATCCGGGTAAATACCCAAAATGGGTATTTAAGCGGATATTTATAGACTCATTTACAAATATTATAATCTAATGTATCTATCTAATGAGTATAATTGATTCATAACTGAAGGTACTCTATTCGAATTTTGTAAAAATGTTTAAGAAAATAGCTGAACTGAGAACATTTACTGCCCAAAATACAGATGGGGACATAATTATACAGGTTTTGCCTAAAATTGTGCGGAACATGGCAATTCCATGAGTTGGAAAAGATTCAAATACTAATTACCATAAGAGTAACCGAAATGGAAAATGCAATAAATACTTTGGTAGCTAGGCAACAAGTAGCTATTATACCTACTTGTTGCCTAGCTACCAAAGTAATTATTGCATTTTCTCTCCACTCATGGAATTGCCATGTTCCATATAATTTTAGGCAACCTGTATACAACAGCAATGAGATAGCATGAAGAAGAAACAGAATTCAATGATTGAATAAGAAAGAGATGAACATACAAACAAATATTTGAGTAAACTTGATGTTCATTTTAATTATGGCATATGTCAACAAAATATGCCTACTAAAATAACTTTTTTTACGGTTATCTCTTATTCAAGTATTATGTGTTTTTGCTCATGCTATCTTATTGCTGTTGCATACTTATGGTCCCATCGGTATACAGCGTTGTTTATATTATTTTGTGATATTTTTTGCCTTATTAAGATTGTTTCGTAATATGTCTATCAGTATATATTAATGTTAATAATTATAAGGATTATTTCTTCAAATTAATGTTATGTTCATTTTTTAAAAATGGAGTCAGAGCCGTCACAATGTTTTTTGTAATCTCTAACAGGCGCAGTTTATTGCGTCTAACTGTTTATTTCCACAAACTTCGGCAGCCAATGTTCTTTCCCGATAAATGAGTAATTTACCTGGGTGAATGCTTATTCAATGTTACATTTAAATTGTTATTTTACATAAAATATTCCAGTGCATTTCTATGTAGTTTATTTATTAAGATAACATTATGATGTGAGTAAAAGTTTAGCTTAGCTTTCTAAATATTACACATTTGATAAATACCCAGTGTTTAGGTATTTACCCGAGGCAGGGGTAAATACCCAGGTAAATGCCCATTTATAAATACCGTACCCACTGGGTATTTACCCGACCCACATCACTAGGCGTAGCACACTATTTTTATTTCTTTATTCCCCATCTTATATCCTCCGTTCGCTGATATCTAAAAGCACTATATTTAGACAAACCTACAACTTTCTGAAAATAGGGACAAATAAGTACTTATTTGCTTTTGGAATATCCCAAATATAAAGGAAATATTATGTTTTATTGTTATGATTAAAGCTGATAATTATATGCACTCAAATGTACGAAAATATGCGCATATATATGCATATATTTTGTTGAGTATATGCACCCAAAGTTATAATATATGCACATAATATGCTCCTTATTTTATTTTGAAAATAGGTAGGAGTATTCTAAATAATGTAAAAATTTTAATTATTTTGTATGAGTTTATTTAATTCCCTAATATTTATTCAAAGACGACATTCGTTTTAACGTTTGGCCATATAAACATGGACTGCCAACGCCAACTTCAGGTTGTAATCAACATAAAAATGAGATTTCCCGTAACCCCGCCAGACTATTATTCACCCAACACTCTTGAAGTGGATTCTATATTGTCTGATTCTTTATACATTGCTTCTATGGGAAAAGTGGGGTATCTGGCAGTCTATGTTGATATAGTCAAAGATTTTAATAGGGACTCTCCCTTTCCTCTGCTTATTTCGATATGCGCACTGCACTCCAGCGGCAGAAAGTGAAAGTATATATCTCAATTGCACACAAACATTTAATTAATAAATTTCATGAAATAGTAAATTTAACAAAAAAATTTTTAAAAGTTCATACATTACAAATTATTGCTAAATATAACCAAATATGCAAAATCCAGAAAGTATGCTCAAAAACGTATAAATATGCAAAATATGCAAAGTGAAACTTGGCTTAAACAATTTGTTTTCACATAATTAGTATACATATGCGAAAAGTTTATCCGGTTTATCAATTATACAAAATATGCATTTGCCATATAATATCAGCTTTAGTTATGATGGATAATTTGTAAACGTATTTAAGTGTCTACTTCCTATTCCAAAAACTCAGGTAATCAAGCCCACCTGTAAAACTACCTGATATCAGCAACATTATTGCTTAAAGTTCTTGGTGTTCAGTCGCTCTTGTAATTTTGTCTTGGTATATTGTTTATTTAGCTTGGTGTCTTGTTCTTATAAGTGGTTGTGTGAATCAACATGGTAAGTAAAATGTCCATCATATTACTTACTTTTTCTACAAAAAAATACCTAATTGGCTTAACTAATGTTATTACACATTTATATTTGTCAATAAATTTCCTGAACATATTCTACCCACGAGATTTAAAAAAGACTGCTAGTATTATTGCATTTTTTTTTCAATTGATAACTGTAAATCAGTCTGATTTTCTGGAATCCTTCCAAATTAATTTTCGAAAACTTTACTAAAACCTCTTTCAAAGGTACTATAATACTGCCGCCTCATAACGATAATTAATATAATCGCATTTACAAAGTACATATTCAAAAACCTTTCTTAATTGTAAGTATTTACTTTAGTTCTTAATATTAAAAATAATGTTTTATTAAATATCACTACTTTAAATAAATTGAGCAATTTAATTAATTCCCAATTTTATTGCAATTTGTCATCTCAATCTTATTTCTCAATTTGCAGAACAATTCTACTGGTATTAAATTACCTAAAAATTATTTTATTACAGGATAACACCCAAGTGAGAAAAGAGTAACAATAAAATGTACTTATTATTTTATTATTAATTATAAAAATAAATATATATATATACAATTCCAATGTTTCATTAAGGTTGGCCTTCTTTATGTACATCGCTCGCATTACCGTACACTGCGGTTCACCCAAAAGAAGTCCTTAACTTCATACTTGTAACATAAATAGCCTATATTTCCTATGAACTAAAATTAAGGTCTAACTGGTCGTCTATGGATGCACTTGTCATAATGGTTTTTAAATGAGTAACGTCAAAAGCAATCTAAAATTTTGAATTTTTACTTTTCTAGGTTGCACAAAAAATAGTATGCATTATTTGGATTAAAAGTGGCTCTGTTTGACTTGCAATTTTTGAGTTAATATATAATTAAAATAATTGCTTGTCAAACAAAGTGACACTTTTAATTCAATAAAACAATTACTATTTTGCTTGCAATAAACATTTTTATATAGAGGTTGCCTAAAATTGTACGAAACATGGCAATTCCATGACTTAGAAAACGTTTAAATACTATTTGCCATAAGAGAAAGTTAAAATATCAACGATTTTGTAGCCATTTATCATTATTATTTCTGTCATTCAATTTATACTTCCTATAGAGTATATTAAATATTAAGAACGGTAAGGACATTTTACCGATGAAAGAGAATTGTTTGGAGGAGTGAAGCGACGACTCCAATTATTGTCTGAGATTGGTAATTCCATAACGTTCGTGATGCTCATGAGGTTTTTTGCACGATAGAAATGTATTTTTATTCAAACGCCAGTAAAATGTGACATTATGCAGCAGAATAATATGTTGGTGGCACTGTAAGTCTATGTCAAATTCGATGTTAGCAGGTTAGGTTTTGCATCGGTCTGTGTCAAAACCAAGAAGACTATACTAAGGAGACGCAACTCCCGTTTCGAAGCGAACCGCTAAAAGTTGACAAATAAGGCGGTCGTGGTGTAGCTTTATTCATTCACAAAACTCGTGAACTGTCAATGTCTAATATTTACTGAGTGTAGCTGGAAATTCGGACCATGTTTTAACAATTAATAACACACTTGAAATACACTCCATTGGATTAACAACCGTAAACTGACTTTTAACCGGGATTACAGGTTAATTTAGCTCGCTTCCAACTCTCGAACAGCAGCGAAAACAAACGAAAATGACCGAAGTAGTTACACGCTGTCAACAGTGCCGCGACGGCTATCCCCGGCATACGGGCCGCTTTTATATACAGCCGTCATAGGAAGTTGCATCTCCTTAGTATAGTGTTCTTGGTCAAAACTGATGCAAAACCTAACCTGCTAACCTCCAATTTTTACAAAAATCTAAATGTAAGCCCCAATTTAATTTTCATTGTAGTTAATAAAACCTGCTTTCTAATGCAGAACTTTGTTGACGACGGTGATAGTTTAGACACCACATCAACAATTACGTTAAAAAGGGCTAAATTATTTATGCCTGTACAACATTTTACCCTATATTCAATATTTATAATATCGGCAATGTCAAACTTCAACCACTTATCTACAAATGTGTTCACTTGCTCAGCTTTGTCTTCATGCAGTTTATTACTGCCAATCTGCATATTGTGCAACTCTAACAGAGCATTAGCTGCTTCCATCTCGGGTTGTTCGGTACTTGACGGGCCTGTGTTTTGTGGTTCCTCCATAACAGTAGTAACACGATTTGTGAGTTGCTCCGTTTTCCTCTTTTAGAGCCTATTCAAATGCGCCTGTTTGCTTTGGACCGTTTTAAATTATGGCGGTTTGTCGACACTTTAAAGGGGCAAATTTTGGGAAGGAATTGCAGTTTTTTTCAGGCATCTGCGCTTGTCGACATAATCTACAAGTAAACAATCATATTGAAACTGAATACATTAAAAAGAATTGCC
Source organism: Agriotes lineatus (assembly GCA_940337035.1). Classification (NCBI taxonomy): domain Eukaryota; kingdom Metazoa; phylum Arthropoda; class Insecta; order Coleoptera; family Elateridae; genus Agriotes; species Agriotes lineatus. The sequence goes on from CALNHX010004466.1 coordinate 37,218, forward strand.
AAAAATCTAAATGTAAGCCCCAATTTAATTTTTATTGTAGTTAATAAAACCTGCTTTCTAATGCAGAACTTTGTTGACGACAGTGATAGTTTAGACACCACATCAACAATTACGATAAAAAGGGCTAAATTATTTATACCTCTACAACATTTTACCCTATATTCATTATTTATAATATCAGCAATGTCAAACTTCAACCACTTACCTATCTACAAATGTGTTCACTTGCTCCGCTTTGTCTTCATGCAGTTTATTACTGCCAATCTGCATACTATTGTGCAACTCTAACAGAGCATTAGCTGCTTCCATCTCGGGTTGTTCGGTGCTTGACGGGCCTGTGTTTTGTGGTTCCTCCATAACAGTAGTAACACGATTTGTGAGTTGCTCCGTTTTCCTCTTTTAGGCCCCTTTCAGACGAAACGACTTTTCGCCGTGCGCCGTATACGGCACAGTGCCGTGCATTCCAAAGATGCGCCGTAGAGCACACGACTTTTCGCCGTGAACATGATGGCGTGTTATAGGCCGTGAGGTATCAGGGTGTTTGTATATCGCTAGACAGTTTGTAACTTCATTAATAATAGGTATTGAAAAAACTTTTTTCTTGTTTAAATGCCAGTATTCAGTCTACAAACTGTCAGAAATCAGTTTAAGTCATGGCTTCCTATTTTTGCGACACGACTTTGGTTTTTTTAATGGAACACCCCGTATATTGATAGATATTTGATATCACCGTAAAAGTACTTTGACAGATGCTCAAACAAAAATTTTAGAGCTCATTATCCTTTTAAAATAAAACAATTTTTAATTCAAGTAGGCCATGACTTACACAAAATTATTCAACATCGAACAAGGAAAGCAAAAGAAACTCCACTTGGCTCCAAATATTCCTTATGGTCGAATTATCGCATCAAACGCACTAAAACCATTTAACACTTTGTTTTTTAAATGGAACAATATGAGGTTCATTAAACAGTTGAAAACTACAACAAAAAACTTTCCAACGATAATCCATATTCGCCATTTCATTTCGCCTTTACAAAATTATTTTATGTTAAATATAATACGAACATAATTATTTCATATAAAAAACATAGTTTTCAATTGTTTTAGTGCTTGTGCTGTAATAATTCGTCGATGAGGAAAGCCAGGTAAATTTTCTTTTGCATTTCTTTTTCGATTGTTAGTGATTTTGGGTGTCATGGACTAATTTGGGTATTTTTTAAAACAAACTAATAACTTTCCACATTTTATTTTAAGCATACTACCACAGCACTGTTTTAAAATATTTAAAAATATACAGGGTGTTCCATTAAAAATACCGGTCGTGTATCAGTACGCAAAAATAAAAGGTCATGGTTTAAAAGTTTAAATTGGATTACAATTTGTAGGCTACGTACTGGTATTTAAAACAAAACAAAGTTTTTTCAATATCTCTATTATGGACGATGTTACGATTTATAAACACCCCGTATGTAGGCTTCTAATGGTATCTCACTTTTCAGCATTGTGTAATAGATGACTGAGAATGACTCGATTACATTAGAATGTTAATAGCAACATTCGAATAAAGTGCAAGAACAACTCATTAGACGAAATACCAATATGAGAGACGCCATCTCACCGGCGGAAAGTCGTTCCGTCTGAAAGGCTCCATATACCACAATGTATATCAAGACGCCGTGTATGGCACGGAGCCGTGTCCGAGCTTGATAAACGCCGTGGTGTTCACGGCGGCCGTGTAAGGCTTAAGTCGTGGCCGTCTCGTATGAAAGGCTCCACATGAATCAATAGTCTTCAAAATGCACGGCACTGTGCCGTACACGGCGCACGGCGAAAAGTCGTTTCGTCTGAAAGGGGCCTTAGAGCCTATTCAAATGCGCCTGTTTGCTTTGGACCGTTTTAAATGATGGCGGTTTGTCGACACTTCAAAGGGGCAAATTTTGGGAAGGAATTGCAGTTTTTTTCAGGCATCTGCGCTTGTCGACATAATCTACAAGTAAACAATCATATTGAAACTGAATACATTAAAAAGAATTGCCAAAAATCTAAATGTAAGCCCCAATTTAATTTTTATTGTAGTTAATAAAACCTGCTTTCTAATGCAGAACTTTGTTGACGACAGTGATAGTTTCGACACCACATCAACAATTACGATAAAAAGGGCTAAATTATTTATACCTCTACAACATTTTACCCTATATTCATTATTTATAATATCGGCAATGTCAAACTTCAACCACTTACCTATCTACAAATGTGTTCACTTGCTCCGCTTTGTCTTCATGCAGTTTATTACTGCCAATCTGCATATTGTGCAACTCTAACAGAGCATTAGCTGTTTCCATCTCAGGTTGTCCGGTGCTTGACGGGCCTGTGTTTTGTGGTAACAGTAGTAACACGATTTGTGAGTTACTCCGTTTTCCTCTTTTGGAGCCTATTCAAACGCGCCTGTTTGCTTTGGGCCGTTTTAAATTATGGCGGTTTGTCGACACTTCCACGGGGCAAATTTTTCAGCGCTTGTTGACATAATCTACAAGTAAACAATCATATTGAAACTCCTAAATTATGAAATTAATGGAGTAAGCTGAAGATGTTTAACATCAAGTAGCACTTGCTTAATTAACATGTATCTTTAAGGCAGCATATTTATGATTATTTCAAGCCAGTGAAAATACAAACTGGCAAGACCTACTAACCGGGTAATATAAAATCTTCCTTCACAAAATGCTTACTGCAAACTTTCATATGGGCCGACACGGGTTTCCCTATTTTTAGACGTATTTCCCATGTTTTGCACAAATTTTTATGATTGCGCGGAAAACCGTGCATAGGAACATTGTCCGTGCAATAATTTTTACACTGCAACACACAACAGTAATTATTACTTTTATTCTTTTTGGTAGAACGGACGCCATTATTGTAACCACCTTTCTTCCTAGAGGTAGTAAAGTCCACTTGCAAAAAGTTTATAACCATATTTTTGTACAAAGCTCCGAATTTAGGTTATTTGCAGATTTAATATTTATGTGCACATAGTACAAACATTCCTGTGTAATGTAAAAAATGTGTGTAGGCCCTAACAAGAGCATTAATTGTTCTCTCCTTCCATATTACTGGCTCTTAGAAAATATCAAGACCACGCCCACAATCGTAACTACACATAGACCACGCGCATGCATGTTTGACCTTGGAAATTGTTCTGCTGAGTTATGATAGATAAAATGAGTTGAAGAGGATAATCGTTTTTGATAGCAATGTATTTAATGATGTTAAATTCACTATTGCAATTTTCTGTGGACATAGGAATGGAAAGTAAACGTCCGGATAAAAACTAAAAATTAGCAAGTTTATGGGATAAGGGATGAAAGGAAGAATAAGGGATAGTATGATCAGTACAACTGGGCTTCCTATAAATACTGAAATTAAAAAATTCGGTTTGAAAATATTACAAAATAATTTTTCGACGACTGACATCGTAAATATTTTTTAACTGTCATTTGACAACTGAAAGTTGACATTCGCAGCTCAGCAAGCGCTTTCAGCATATTGCCGCTCGCCGAGCGTTTTGGATTTCCGCGCGAGTAAAATAGTTAGCCATGTTGAGGTGTTTCCTTGACAACGCTCGTTATTTGTTAAAATAATCGCATCACATGACAGTGATTACGGGAATAATTTGAAATGTATTGCCAATTAATATTTTTAATAAAATGAAATGTGATTATTTTCGCCTGAATAATATGCTCAGTCGGTAAAAAATAGTATGTATATTTCGAGTTAAAAGTACTCTTGCCGTTTTTGCACGATTGCTGGTTTCGGCTGCCCCTCAACCAGCAATATTCACGAGCAAGCGACAAGAATGCACTTTCAGCTCTTAACATACGATATACTTTTCTACAATCTTGGCATAAGAATAACTGGCATATGTTTGTCTGCTACACAGGTAACACAGGGGAAAGCAATATCGATAACCTGACCCGGCGCTGTAGGCGTTACTGCATTACGAAGAGAGGCCCCAAAACTTATTCCACACCTTGTCAAAACACAAACCAAATTGGCGAAAATTTACTGGTACAAATCCTACTGCATTTGAAATTAACGGCAAATTAAATATGAGGTAATAAACACAAATTCGACTACATTTCAGTAGCTGAATAAATGTTAAAATTGAAGAAAGTATATCCGTTAGGCGTCCCCCAAAGTTGAGCCTAATTTGCGAGTTCGAAGGCGTAATCAAAATTAAAAGTTAGCCAGGATGTCGTTGACGAGACGATAAAGTATGGATAATGGTAGCTGTTTTCTACGTGTAATTTGCGTGACTATACACGCGATAAATAGGGTGTTCCTTTGAATATATCCGACCATCGCTCGATATGAAGTTGCGCCACAACGAGATGGAATTCGAAATTTCAAATGCGTATCCTGAATTTTGGAAAACTAAATCACCGATAATCATTGTAATTGGCCTAAAATTGACCCGACAAGGCTCTCACGAACTTCGAAATTCACGGAACAAGCTAACACATCACACGTAACTTATTAATTATTAATTCGCAGACGTGAAAGAAGACTTAAGAGAATTAAAAGTAGAAAACTGGGAAAACCAAATAATGAGAAGAAAGAAATGGAGAAAGATAACAGAAAAAGCCAAGGGCCTTAAAGGCCTCTCGAGCTGATTTATAGATATTATGCTAATATTCTAGAATGAAATACACGTACATAACCTAAACCATTGCATAACTGTCACTGACTGTCATTTCAAAATTTTATTTGAAAATTAACATAACAACCAACACTTCAGCAATGTTACATCTGCTACACTAATCATTTCGTTCTTGATTAAACACGTAATTTAAAATCTGATCATTTCAACAATTTGACAGTTCTACTATTATAATAACTGTCATATTTATATTCAAAACATTAAAAAAGTAATAGAGCACTTGACTTAATTTTTTCTAAGTCAAACTTGATTTCGTTTTCATTTGCTCACATATATTATGTATACTTAAGAGACATATTGCTATATTTGTTTAATTATCTTTATTTTACATTCACCTCATATGTGTTGTTATAAACATTTACATTTATTCCGTTAAATGTGTCAATTGTAAATAGAAACTTTTCTTTAATTAGGGTAATAAATCATTACTATTATTAACAATGTCTTTTTATACAATTTTTTTTATGAACATGAACAACAAATATGGCTAATGGAACATAAATACAGTATGAGCAGCAAGAAAGTTCATCAAAAATGCCTTTGGAATTTTGAAATCATGTTATAGTAACACCAGAAAATTATACCTAATCCTTGTTACTTGCATTTTAAGGGAAACATTTTTATTTTTGATTTTTCAAAAAAACTTTTTGTCAATAATTTGTGCTTGTCTAAAAACCTATTTAGCCCCTATCATATATACCCAGTGATTTTTACTTATTTAGAGAATGTTTTTTTCGAAATTGTCAAAATCCTAAAAGCGCCATTTTTCGGAAATCAAGTAAGCTTTCCATAAAATTTTTTAGAATGCGTTATTTTTAGCTAACTGAACAACCCTCAAGAGCAGAAATCACCTATTTTTTTAACTTGATTTAAAAATTAATTTTTCAAATTTCTAAATATTTTTCAAAATTTCCATGCCAAGAGTTAATATTAAAATTTTATTTTTTTATGTGAAGACTAAAGATATATAATTGGAAAAATAATATAAAATGTTAATTACTTTTTTAGATTTTATATTCTTTACCGAAAAGTAGTATGTTTGCATAATTTTTAGGTTTTTTTGCAATGCGCTTTTTAGAAGAAATATTGTTCAATTCTAATTAATATCTATATAAATGGCTTCTGGAAACTCTAATCTAGCTCTGTTAATAAATTACTGTTACAAACTCTTGTAAATGTTCTTTTACAGTTGTCTAAATGAGGAGATTTTTCTTTATCCAATTTATATGTTCTAAAAGCTTTCCTCATTTAGACAACTGTAATATAACAGTTATTTACTTGACAAGCTTAGTGAATTAGCCTTTATGGGTGAGCCGGATACTTGCATATCCATATAATCCGGTGAGCCCCAATAAAGACTAATTGCAAGCGAGCCGCGTACAACGTTTTATTTCCTCTTGGGGAACATCTTACAAATTAATATTAGTGATTAATGAAGGATGTATCTATTAAAAAACAAGGTGCCTGTAAAGTCTCGATGGCAGCATTTTACAGGCACCTGGCCTGTAAAGATTCATTTACCGGTCAGTTCAGAAGACAGTAAAACTTTACAGGCACCTAGCCTGTAAAGACTCATTTACCGAGTCAGATCAGACGACAGGAAATAACCTTTTAACAAGTCAAGAGGAAATAAAAGAACATTTACAGGATTTTTGTAACAGTAATTCATTAACTGGGCTAGATTAGAGTTTTCTTGAAGCCATCTAAATAAATATTAATTAGAATTGAAAAATATTTCTTCTAAAAATTGCCTTGCATAAAAAATTTAAAAATTGTGCAGACATACTACTTTCGGTAAATAATAAAAAATCTAAAGAAGTAATTAAATTTCATATTATTTTTTCCAATTAAAAATCTTTAAAGTTTTGACATAAAAAAATTGAATTTTAATATTAAGTCTTGGTATGTGAAATTTTGAAAAATATTTAAAAAATTGAAAGATTAATTATTAGCTAAAGTTAAAAAGTAGGTAGCCTTGAGATTGTTCAGTTAGCTTAAAAATAACACATTCTAAAGAAATCTCATTAAAATCTAACTTAGTTTCCAAAAAATGACAGTTTTTGGATTTTGAAAATTGCAAAAAACAGCATTTTCTAAATAAGTAAAAATCTCGCGTTATATAGGATAGGGGCTAAATAGATTTTTAGACAAGCACAAATTATTGACGTAAAAAGTTTTTCTGAAAAATCAAAAATAAAAAATGTTCCCATATTATGCCGACTTTTTGGCGGTGGCTGACAGTGGCTGTGATCATAAAAGGTGATCAAGACTTTCCGTAATATTGCCAAAGCCTGTAGAAGAAGAAGAAAATCATAACCTCACTTTGTAAGAAATGGAAAATGACAGCTTCATATTTTCTGGTGATGTAATACACATTATTTCAAAATTCCAAAGGCACCCTTGATTAACTTTCAAACAAAAAGAATATCAAGTTGTAATTTGTATACATAATTAATTTAAAGGCGCATAAAAATCAAAAAGCTGAATTATCAATGTCGGTTTTTATAAAAACTTTAACATACTAAACCACTTCTTCCTCTAATAAACCAAACGCCTTTTGCATACTACGCTAGTAGTAACTTTAGTTGTGACATGAAGGATTCTTAACTAATTTAATACATTTCAAGTTTCTTGAGAAGAAGCTGTCCATATAAAAGATGGAAAAAAACGTTTCCTTCTTCTCCTTCGTGGATTAGATCTTTGGTCTGTTTTTGTTTTCTTTTGATCTTCAGTCTGTCCAGAAATCAAATTTAGTGTAGAAAATATTAGTCCCACACATCTAAAATTGAGTATTTCTTGAAATAATCGGAAAATCGTAGAATGTATGACCTAAATACAAAAACTTCAGTTGCTAAAATGTAAGTTATGTTAACTTGTAAATAAAACTCAAAGTGCTCCTAATTCGATATTAAAAAAGAGTATACAAATTTAAGATATTCTGGTACTCTTGCTTTGTAAAACTACTTTCTTCAGGAACAGAAACACTTCTCTCTATGCGAAACTTGGCTCCATTTCATCATCACATTTTTCCAAGAAAAAGTTTCAAACCTGATTTAAATTCAGTTACTGTAAATTTTCTAAAATACATCGATCATATAGCTAACTTGATGAAAGATTCTGCCCCAGCTTGATTAGATTTCTTACGATCTTTCGACACAAATGATCTAAGAATAAAGTTTAGGTCCGTTTTTGTATTCTACCTTTTGAGTAACAAAGGCGCTGTGACCAACCCCCTTGCGTTTCCAGTTGCGATTTGTAAGTTAATTATTATAAATTTGAAATTCAGTTTAATTTTCTTACTGGTTACCAACCGAATGCTGTTTACGCTTGATAACTTCTGTCTTGTAAACAACCTTGCGTTGTTTACCGATTTTGAGAATCTCATGTATTTTGCGAATGCATTCTGTACTTGTTATCATTATTTGTCAGTATAGTAAAACGAGTATTTCACTATCAAGTGTACCACCTGGCGATTAGCCTGTTTTTATCTTGCTTTATTTATAAATCCGTTACGTTTCGGAAAGCATCCACGAGGATAGCGATGCGTTACGCGAATTTCGTTAGCAAGTAGTTTTTGTTTGGAGATTCCAAGCGCTATATCTAGTTATTTTCTTTTCTTTCTGGTGTGTATAATGCCCATATGCTATTTATAAATGGATGTATTATGTATAATAATAATTTAAATTCTGAGTTCTTACATTTCGGAAAAATAATTTGTACTGCCGTCTGCTTACACGATAACGCAAAACTTTGTAAAAGTTTCTCGAAAATATGCATTTTAATTTTTTTAAACATGCTTCCTTTCTCATCTAATATAAGATAATGTCAATTCCTTAACATACGGTGGGAAAGACACTTACGTATACTCACATTGTCATTTCTGGAATGTAATTCAGATCATGAATAAAGAAACCCATTTACAAGATACGGCAAAACTTTACAAATGTTTCACGACTTCACAAGGACTAAAAATTCCTTTGGTTTCCTGCGATACGCAGACAATCAGATCGAAATGACAAATTGCTCCAATAAAACTTATAATAAACGATGTCTGGAACTTTGACGCTATAAAACTTTGTGCTCCTTAAGCAAAACTTTTTAGCTTTAGGCGCGCCTTTGTCCTGCCATTTTTGATAACTGAAAACGTGCAGTTCTCAATAAAGCCTGGAAAAGGTACAAGAGCTTAAAAAGTTAACGAGAAGTAGCAGAAATGAACAGCGACTTCACCATTTTTTTCTAAAATTGATTTGTAGAAATTACCTGGAAAATCGTACGACACTCATTAATAACCAATAGAAAAATTAGTTCACGAGCCGTATCCAAGACAACAAAAAAATTTCTTGGAAATTTTTTGTAGGTAGACATTACTTATTTTTAGGGTTTGTGTCGTTACGATTTTCTTACCGAATCTCCATTCGAGCATTAATTCATATCCGTAAATTATTTTTCGAGCATTCAACAACGTCCTAATTTCCCCTCGCGTCCCGCTCGGGCAAATTAATACGACGTTGTTGGAACGCACTCAAAAAAATTTCCGGAAAGAATTAATGCTCTTATGAGATTATATGTGAAAATATTTTAACGTAAAGTGGCCACCAGTTCAATGTGTACTTAGATTTTTTCAATTTGGCAAGATGTGCAAAACCTACTGCTGTGTCAAGAAATCCGGAATTTTCAAGTTTTTCTGGCGGATTGAAAATCTTGAAGTAAAGAATATCATCATTACACTTAAAGAAAAATGCAATGTATATTTGTAGTTAGAACCTCGGTTAGCAGATCATTAATCAGATCGAAGGGTTGTGCCATTGACACGGAGTTATAAATATTTGAGGAGCTTCTTCGAAACTGTCTGCGCGGAGGTAAGAGTTTCCCTAAGCAAAGCAGTTTTTATAGCATTTAAGTGATTGCATTTTCGTGTTTCTTGTAGTCTTCGTGGTAGTGGTGAATCGACCTAGCTATCAAATCGTAAGTGTAGATATAAAAGCCAAGAAAATACTGGGAATATTTTTGTTTCAAATGTCTGCCCCAGGGAAGGAAGTAGAGTGGTGTTGCTAAAGACGGGAGTATTTTACATAGCTTGCAGCAGTCGCGCCTACTTACTTATTCTTTTCACCTTTGCACAGCCTAGACGGTTTTCTTGCTATACCCCGTTTATACGTATATGAATTATTGAAACGTCTCTCACCTTACCACCCACATAAAGCATCTCGCTGTATGTTACCCAATTTAAAGAAGACGTGTAGCTTCTACCGAAATATATTTGATGATATACTAAAAAGCCGAAAAAAACTTCCTTAGAATTGAATTAATAACCTCAAAGTCGCTGTTTTATTGAATGACGTCCTGCTAATAAAACTTTAATATAAGGGCGCGTACTGGTGTGCGGACAAATCTATGCGCGCGCGAACGTGATCCAACAGTTGTCGGTTTTTAAATAAAAGTCAAAGAGATTTTTCGCTCAGTTGAGTACGCCCGTGGCTCAGTTATTTAGTGGTTACCACGTCTGCTTAGCATTCGGAAGGTCGTAGGTTCGATTCCCGTGGCCGTCTGCTCTGATTCAGGTTTTAGATGGTTTTCCTGAGTCAACGAGTACCTTCTATGAGGTGAATGCCGAGGCAGTACTTCTTCCCCCTTTCCTGGCCTCTCTTTCCATCTCCACCCCTCCTTTCTCTTACCCATCCTGAAATTTTTGTTATTGGCTGAAGAGGGACGCAAGGTCACTACAGCAGCCCGCCCGCAGTTGAGAGAATTGAACTGACCCTGAACCTTTATTTTTTTTTTTTCGCTCAGTCTGGATGGCGTTTTGACGAAGAAGATTTGTGCGCGTAAATGGTTGATATATATATTTAGCTAATAATAATACTAATATTTTAATTTTTATAAAAATATAGGCTATGGAGTGGAGTAATGAAAGAAACCTGATGAGTATGAGAAGCATACAACTTTGTGAGACGCCAAACATCCTCAGCATTTTTCAAGAAATAAAAAGTAGTGTGGTTTCTTGAAATTTTAAATCCAGCAACAAAGAAGATTCTCTATATGTCTGCCGGCTTCTATACAACTGTGTAATCCACCATCACTTATCTCTTTTTACTTCCCTTGTCTAACAGATCAAGGGAGTACTGTAATAGCAAAAAAATCACCTTTTGAGATTTCTTCAGATCTTCACGTTTCAGGGTCCCTAGATGACGAAAAACAGATTTTCTCAATTCCGTCTGTCTGTCTGCCTGTTGGCAGTTAAACTCAAAAACTACTTGTTGTATTAGGACGATTATATGTCTACCTGGCGTAAAAGCGAGAGAATTTCGAAAAAATATATACAGGGTGAGCACCGTAAAAAATAAAATTTTGTTTATTTTTGCGTTAACTTAAAAATAGATAAAGGTAATAATTTGCACATAGGCTTTACACTTGACAAAAATGAGAATCAACAGATTCAGGGTAATTGTTATAAAAAAACAAAAATGGGCAAGAATACGCTGTTGAATAAAATGCAGTTGCTGCTCAGCGATATGAGGCAGAGGCGTGTCATAATCCGATCAACGAGTGAGCAGCACGCGGTTTGCTTCATTACCGTTTAAATGCGTTCCGTAGTCGCTGAAATCGCACTGAGTTCGATTCCCATCTGCAATACTCTTTTTATTTGCAAATTGATATAATTTGCATTACCAAATTGATATAAATTGCAATAAAGTCGATAAAAAGGACAAAGGTATAAAAAAATCCAGACAGCAAAACAATACACAGTATTACGCTATTAGGTACGTAAGCGTGAGATATCAACAAGATAAATATATGGAAACTAATGCCCACTTCCTATGAAGAAATTATACTATGAGGCCAAGATAGAAGAGACTGTTTAAAACAATGATGGACAATAGATGACCTAGGAAAGCACTGAAAACCGCAAGAAAGGAGCATGCAGGACGAAGAAGCCAGAAATAGCGGAAAAATTTGGAAAAACCAGGATTTCTTTATATAAGGGGTGGAAGGAAATTGAATTACTTTTATAAATCCGTTATAACATGTAGGGCAATTTCGAATTTGTCTGCATTCATGCGATTGCGATAGGTTTGTTTCGTCATTAATATTACCGGTCGCGGATGCGCTGGGGGAGCGGCAACATTGACGCAGCTTCTAGAGCCACTCAGCAAAGAAACATATGTGAGTAAAGAGTGTGTACGTTTTGAGCATTTGGGCAGTTCGACGTTGTGGGAGTCCTGGGTAATAACAGCCGATTTCTTGGCCTTTCGGCTTCCATCAGACCTAAAGCACACCATTTTAGGGCCACGACCCCTACCAAATTGGGCTCCATTCTTTATCGTTATATAATTGAGATTCCAAACTGTTGTTTCTTTGCCATCCCCATCTGCTTCTCACTCGCACTCCCAGTTGCGAAAATTATTCTATGAATCGGCCAGCTTTCATCAGTTGCTGCCTTCAGCAAGGCTATCGTATGCTGGTGTTAGGCGGTTGACATTTTGAATGATGTGTTTATTTATTTATTGTAAATCTGAATGAAAACTCACAACTGTCGGAGTACAGCTAAATATTTCAATAAATAGGCCGTTTTTGAGCCAGGTCGGAATTCTTGTAGCCTAGAGACACCTTCTTTTTTTATTAAACAAGTTAATTTATCTAGCATTTACTAGGAGACATTATCAATACTCAATACAAAAAGAACTAATGATGCATCGAGTAACACTGGTAATTCTATACAACTTTATACATTTATTGACAAATATTGAACTTGTCTCAGCTATAGATAATAGAGGAAGTTTCAACAGTAATGTAGATACTTATAACTGTTCTACATTGTACAATGGCATTTATAAAAAAGATCATTATAGTACTCGTACAATCGAGAGCTATGCTGTATTTAATACAGGCTTTAAACTTCTGTCAACATTTTAACTCATTGCAATTTATATGTTCCAAAATTACGAGCTGTAAATTTCCATAGGTAGTTTCAACCCCAATTTTACGTCCAATTGAGCCTAGTAAAATTGGCTCGCTTGATAACCCAATGAATTATTTTCATGCTTCGTCATTCTCCCAGCCCGACTCGTAATTCAAGAAAAATTGCCGAGTTACGCCTATAAAAGTTTATATTCTGAAAAGCAAAACCTCTGCGGGATTGATAATATCCAGCCGCTTAATTTTCAAAGCCACGAACGTGCCTCACTTCTGTAAATGGTGACAAAATGCTCCTCTTGCTTCCCCCCTTGGGGGCTTCCTGTCTGAATAATTAATTTTGCGCTACATAGTCCTGCTCGAAAAGCGTTTAACGCTTGAAGCCGTCGTTACCATCTGGACAACGTTTACGAAATTCAAACGCAAATCCTTAAAATTAGCTTTCCAACGTGCAAATATACTTCGCGAATATTAACAGTGTGGTGTTGAGAGTCGTTACTAGTACATTTTAAAAGGTAGTGATATAGATACTTGTCCTTTACAAGAGTCACTCATTCTCTCTTCAGATACTTTTATGAACATGTTGTGTGCCAATATTTGTACCAAAGTTATGGAATTTATGTGCAACATAATACCTATAATCAAAAGTTCTTTGTCCTGGAGTATAAAGTTACGGAACTAAAAAGGCACAATGAACAGTTATAGCTAAAAGCAAACACAGCAGAGCAGCATTCTAGAAGAAATACTGCTCGCATTTCTGGACTCAAGATCATAGCGACGTTACTGTCGAAACGTTTCTTATATTTTTATTTTGTAAGAAATATAAAATTAACGACGAGAAGCCAATTAAAGGATTGAAACATGTACATTGCAGACGACTTAACATTTAAGTGACCCCAGTTGTTACGAATGACTATGCAGATGGATGGTTAATCTCACAACATTTGGCAAAAGAGGGCAACTGCCAATAGCCGTAAGTAGTCTACGTAATTAATATGAAGTCCGTTTATTAAAGTATATGCTCGTATATCATGTGTGCAGACAAGTCTATTGTTCCACTATAATTTATTTTGTATTTAAAAAATAATTTCTGTTTAATTATTAACCTCCATAGGATTAGTTTTAATAAAACAAAGTCTATTGTTATAAATGTAAACAAAGCAACCACGAATTCTTTCTTGGAGGGAAGCAACATTCCTGCTGTCTGTCACATCAACTTAGAAAGCATTCGTAATTATGATGAGTTGCCACAAACGACAAATAATTGTTGGACTCAAGTCCCAGACTAATCAGACTCAATAACTATGACCAGCTTCAAATGGTCCAAACAAACGTTCAGGTTACATGGACGAATCGGAGGGCCAATTAGCTACAGTCAAGAGGCCTTGAGGTTCTTCTCCAAAATTATCAAAGCGTGTTCAAATTACCAAGGGCGCAAAAGAGTCTGTCGATACAACTGATAAGTTTATTAGCTTACTAAAACCCTTAAACCTATTAAAATTTGAGTATCTAAATTCGGTGCGTTGACTCAAAAAGATTTGCCACATAAATTACTTGCATTAGCCATACATAAAACGGAAGTCAAAATAAAAAAAATGTATTAAAAACGGTGATCCTCTTACAACAAAATAATTACAAGCACTCGCGTAAATTGCAGCTAAATCAACGCCACAGGCGAAAGCTACGAATACAGCCATTTCTATTGTTGCAAACTAGCGTACAAGAGTTTTAAAGCGCTAGTGATATGTTGCAAACAATTGTTGCAAACAAGAGTTATACAACCAATTTCATTAGCGTGACACAACAGCGTTAAATATTTAAGCCGCTATCACTAGGTATTATGTAAGTAGGCTAAATTAGCACGCAATTATAACTTTAGGGTGACGCCATACAGAACATATAGCAAGAGGTTAACAAAATACCAACGCAACACTAGACGTTTAGTATAATTATTAAAACTTGAACAAAGACTCAAAGATGATGCAGGTTTCGACGGTGAATCTAGGTCGTGACGGAATAAAACGGTAACGACGACAACGCGCCAGTTTGTTACGGCATAAAATCAGGGCCGAACATTTGTTACCGGCTAAATCGATATTATGACAACAAAGAAAAACAATGGCACCATATTGGGATGCCAGCTTGTTACACAACAATCTGACTAAACAACATAGACAATGCTAAAAAACTAGCGCGTAAACTAACTCAAATTCGGGAAAAAATTACATAGGACCGCTGCCCCAGCCCGTAACAAAAGGGATGCCGGCATAGCATCAGTGGAGCGAGTGGGGTTTAACACGAGATTACAGATTGCAAGAGCCTAATATAAGAAAAGCAGATCTTAATTGCCAAGACGCCACCACGTTCCTGCAAGGAAAAATGCAAAGGCGAACCCACTGAGGAAAGTGGAAGCAGAATGCGTACACCTTTTAATTACAACCTCGGCAGTGTCTTGGTCGGCGAACCACGTACAATAGTATCGAAGTTATCTTGCTGAAAACTCTCTTGTGCAGCTTGCTAAACTTCTTTCAAAAAGAAGATACCTACTCAAATCGCATGCAAATATCGAAAACGTCACAAGAAAAACCACAGTTGAATAACAATGAACTGTATTAGCAAAAATATGTAAAAGAACAAAAGTTTAGTACATAAAGGTACGCAATGGGTTAGTAATGGTTAAATATATACGTTGAGTAACGTCTAATCTAGTTAAATAGCGGTAAACTTGACAACAAATAATGAAATGACTCATATACGGTAGTAACATGAAATTATCAAAACACTTACTCAATAAACAGCAATAAGAGACGGTAATCAACTAAACGTGGCACAATTGCGACACACACATTAATTGCCACAACGTAACGTTAGGCAGGAATGTGAAATCTGACTACAATGAATTGAATTGGCATAACAGCAACTACAATGATTTAACAGTAAATACTACAATGGCCGCAACGTTATGCATTTTGTCTGCTACGTCGGTAAAACACTATGTACACTTTAATTTAAGCACTATTACATTACAACGGTACCTGCTGGAATCGACTTCCAATGTTGCTGCAGACGGCTGCCTCCCAAACAACTGCTCTAAAACACCTGAAGAAACTGCACCATAACAACGAAAAGTGGCTGGCGACAGGACGCTTGAGATTGTCTCCTAACGAGGGCGCATTCGAAGCCCGTGACGATAATGGCAAGGCGAAACGGTAAACGAAAAGCTTCGTCATAATTAAGCCTGTTATTGATATTTCAACGGGGGAATCCATCAAACGACGTATGCAAGAACTGCCACTCAGCCTAAAGCGATAAACAACTGACCAAGCTATCCCGACACCAAAACAACCACGTGCAGTTCATATGGGAAAAAGTCATTAAATGCGACACACAAAACTTGCATTAAATCGACGGGAGTTCAAATATCGAGGCAAAACATGCGGCACGCACTCGCACAAGACCAATGTAAGCCGCTTTTCGCAAATTAAACATAGGCGGCCAAGGACCGCGCGGGTCCGAAAAACAGTTCGACAACACTTGTTGCTTCTTGCGACGCCGGACCAGAACTTCTCTCGCAGCCCAAAGGTCGCACATGCTAGCACGAGGCCAGACAGGCGGGGCAAAAACGTTTGCCTTCTCTCATTCTTACACACGACTGTCTTTTATTCTTGCTTCCAAAAGTTAGCGTAGCCACAAAATGCACGTCTGAAACGTGTCGATATTGAACACGTGCTTGTTTGGCGCGCACACTGGATCGATAACACCGAATGTGTGCAGCTAATAGTAACTGAATGGCTCGAACGCCTTCGGACCGAGCAAAGTGAAGATTTCAGCCTGACTTTCGAACTCGGTAAAGCGGAAATATAGCTGAACATAGCTACGGCTCGAAGGGGCAGCATTGAAGATCGTGTCACTACGGGACGACGTATTCGAAATGCAGCAATGGCGGACGAAGCTAGTGAGCTGCTTATGATAGGCGATACAAAACCGAAAATGAAGTTCTCCGATACACCAGCGGGACGCTAACAGAAGATTAAGGTGAGTTTCTAGCTGGGAAGCTGTAGATCTACTGGAAAAGCTTAGAACTGATACAAGGGCCGTACGGCAAGTCACATCCCACTAAATGAAAAACTCCGACCTGCACCCTGTTAACTTCACGGTAGATACCTGACTTTTGCTCCGCTGACGGTTGGCAGAAAACTAATGGCGGCGTCATCTTTCAAATCGACACAATACCGCTGTTATCACAGTGATGCAAGAGAAGATGGAAAATTGTAATGAACAGAATGAAATATCACATATATTACTAGCTTCAGTAATGAGAGATTGACGAAAGGAGGAAAAACATTTTTCATGTGAATTTTAATCTGACTATGTGCTGATCTCTCAACAACATTTTAACTTTACCACTATCGATTACTAATGTTGGACGTAGTAGCCTTCCGCTTTGCTAGATTGTTTTGTAGTATTTGTGTCTTGCACAATCTTTGTATATGCTTCAATAGTGTCTCTTAAAAAATCTATGACTAATTGTATTCCTTGCGGAACTTGATTGGTAATAACTAGGCTGTGATGTAGTGAATTGCCTTTACTAGGTATCGTCGTGTCGCTCCATACAGAAGACCTATTAAGTTAATGTCTTACTATACATGTAACCGCTATGAAACGATCACACTGATAAACTTTTTCACATAAAATTTCATAAACTAATAATCAGTTTTAATTCTATTAATGGGTTTTGAATGAAATTTAGAAGATGGTAAAATATTTCATGACTTAAATACAGCTGAAAAAACCACTTGGAACATTATTATTGTAATTATGCCATTACTGGCTAAAATCTAAAGTCTTAAGAGCGTTTATTGCTTAATGTTATGTTTGGAAAATATATTAGGATTTTTGAAACTTTCGCTACTGCGGTTAGCTTTTGAATGCAATCGTCAGAGAGGACCACAGTAAGATGTTAGGTCTCGGCCTCTCGGGGAACAGATCAGCAGGCCAGATATAGTTAAGTTCCCTTTTATTTTAGGCTATTGAACAGATTGTTACATGTCGTAAACGGGGATCTACCAGTAACAACTTATTGGCACCCAACGTGGAACGGGTTGTAGACTGAAATAAAAGAGAACTCAACTGTATCTTGCCAACCCCGCGACTAGAAATCTTGCCACGATAAGTAGTTTGACGAGAAAAATACGCAGTCCCCTCTGACGTGTGCTTTCAAAACCCAGCGGTCTTAACAAATATTCTTGATAACACCAAAAAAAAAATTGAGAAAATGGCGATGGTTAAAGCCAATAACACAATTCCTGTAATGCAGGATTAATAAAATTCGCCATTTTAGCAGTAACATCCATAAAAGCGTGTTTTAATGAAAAGGAAACAAGTATAGAGAAATAGCTAAAACTAATTTAAAAATGAAATTGGATTTATACAAGGTATGCGTACTCATTGCGTCAATCGGGGGATCAGAAAGGCTAGTAGATAAAGACATTATTAAATGAGAATAATATATAATTTTATCTACTCCAGTGGGATAAGTAACGCATTACGTCACTCATTTGACACTATTACAGTTAGGTAATGAAGCTCATTACACCACTCAGTTATGTAATGACTTTATTACGTAACTGAAATAGTGTCAAATGAATGACATAATGACATTTGCCTACTAAAATATTTTTGAAAATGACAGATCTGACATTTCTCTTAATGCACTTTTCTCAATTTTAGGCAGTCGTAGATAAAATTTTGTACAATACATGTGTGATAATGCATCATTAATATACTTGTGTGCTTACATAACTCGTGCTACGCACTCGTTTGTAACTTACACACACGTATATTGTTGTTTGTTTGTTTGTTAATGGACAAGCTCTAGGCATGCAGAGTACCAGGTACCTTAGACACCGACTGGTTTGGTCATATGGTCAAAGTCCTACTTAGAATTTTGCCGAGACTAAGGAATTCCAACCCTAGCAAGGGATCTTTTACATGCTACACATCGTAGTAACATGTGACCCACGGCTTTACATCACTTCCGAATGATGGCATTCTGTAGAGGCTTTCATCTGCATTTTTTTATTTTTGAAAACCTCACCGGGACCGGGAATCGAACTCGCGACCCTTAGATCAGTAGTCAGGATGCTTACCACTGAGCTACCGACCTTGGCCACACGTACATTAATGATGCTGTTATCCCACTTGTATAGTAAATAACTATTATACTACTAAGTTTTTGCTATGGATTAAATTTATGTATTTTCCTTAACTTTAAGTAGATTGCTGTTTAATTTACAGAAAATGTAAAGAATAGCTTTTTGCTTTTCGTAGAATGATAAAATTTACACAGTTTCTCTACAATTGCGGCCATATTGTTTCAGAAATGGACTCGCTGAGTAACTTATTTCTGTCAGAATATAAGTAATGTCATTTTGACAAGTTTAGTATTTGTGTTGTACTGTTAGAAGTTGTGTTTGAGTTATTAAATACTAAGTAAATTATTAAAACCCAACTTAAAATAATGGTCCGCTACTGTGTTTCTGGTTGTATCCGTAGATATAACGGAAAATTTCAAAAAGTTGTATCTAATGAATTTCCATATTCCGTTGAACGATACCATTCCTGAAACAATATGGCCGCCATTGCGGTACTCTGTAAACCAAGGGTTTTTTCGACTGCTTTGGGTCTTGTGTAATCTCAGAGATCTCTATGTGCACAATGAAAAAAATCACATTTTTTACTCTTAAAATTAGAACGATTTCATGTGTAAAAGCTAATAGTTAGACTAACCCGTTCCTCGAAACTGAAATTCCAATCTTTAACATGAAATTCCAGTTTAAGCGTTTACTAAATAGAAAAGATATGGCGATAATATAGCCATTACTTATTACTTTTGTTGAGTTGACTTTGAGCGTCTTTTTCTTTTCCAGAACGATGGTGAACCTGGACAACTTCTACTACTTCGAGACCGACGTATTCCTGCAATTGAAGCAACTGCAGACGATGTAAGTGGCAAAAACCCAAACCCGGGGGCGCGAGGCAATTCATCATCCGATCTGATGCACTCCGCGCCAAGTCAAACATCGAGATTCGGAGTTAGCATCCTACACGTCGAAAGTTTCCCCATTTACGCCCAATGATTTGAGAACTTGGCCAAAGCCGCAAAAATAGTTGCTGGCTATAATGAAGCCCAATCAATTTTTCGGCTGTCCGCCGTTTCAAGCCACGTTTTTAGCTTCTTGCGTGTCGTAGCGACTTTTGCCCGCAATATTTTTAAATCGTGCGGAAATTCGGAAGTGTCCCTTACCACTCGCGGCGGTTTTTGGAATTTCACGGTTTATTTAAGTCGCCCGCAGGGATCCAAAACAGTTTATGTAAGTTCTCGGCTGAATTACTAACTTGGCGGTAAGAATACCTTCTCGAACACCTCGAGCTAAGCTTCGGCCGCATACTTTTAACACCCACCATTACACTAATCAGGATGTTCGCAACAGTCTCGTTTCCGGAACCTGCTGCGTTATCTTACATGTTTAATCTTGCGCAACACGTTACGACTACACTCAGAATTGGGGAATGTTAACTACAGCAATCCCACTTGCAGATTGTGGTGGAAATCAAGATAATGTTTTGAATTAGTACCTTTTCAAAAGAACTATTTTATTGAACCTTGGACATTGAAGAATTCTAGAGTCTAGATACTCGTTGGAAGTCCTCTGTTTACCTCATATGTGGTTTTCCTTTCTTTCCAATTTCACAACTCGTCATTCTCTTTAGGATTTCTATCTTCGTCATCTGCGCCTGCGTTACTTAACCTGCTTTTTCTACCTTTATGACCATTTCCATTTCAAGGTCCTACTCCCCGCTACAAACTGGGCCTGTACTTTTTTAATTCTTCGCGGTTTTCTGAGAAACAATGCACTCAAATAACAAAACTTGTTTAGTTCCTCAAATTTTATCCATCTGTATCGCTCTAAGACTTTTAATTCATTTACTTTGTAAAGCATGTAATTATTCTTTGCATCTCTTTTATACTTAACAATGTAGTATCGTCTTCGACGAGACATGTAAAAAATCTGTTATGCTCTGTTTATACGGTTGTGAGTTAATTCGTTCTCCAAGTAGAATGTAGAAGCTTTTTCTCAAAGGTTCTATATGTTTTTGGGGGGCTGAATCCAAATATGAAGTTTGCCACCTCGCCAGGCGTCGGCTTCGTAACGAAAAAGACAAAAAAACTGAAATTTTCGGCAGTCTTTCAATTTTTTTTACTATAACTCGAAAAATAAGCGTTTTTCGAAGATATTAATCATATACCGAATTAAAGTATACAAAATTTCCTACAAAATGCATATCTTAACTTTAAAGTTTGGATAATCTATAACGACGCTAGCGCGTGTTGCAGAAAGGTAATTTTTTGACTATCCTTTAAAAAATTTAAAAACGCCATTCTAACTGTGCTCTTGTGCCTTACTATAAACTTCATACAACTAAAATCACTTATTTTATGCATACCTGCTATACCAGGTCATATTTAAGGAATTGTCGAACGTCAGTGAGGTAAATTCTTTAGTTATATATTTAATACACCTGACCATTTAGTTGGTCTCCTGCAGCGATCGTATATTGTACCTACGATTTTTAGTCCAGTTAGTATATGTCAAAATGTCTCGCGAGTGTATCATATGCGACGGATCGTTAGATGATGGCACCAAGACGAGTGTAGTGAAGGAAAAGGGGTTGGACAGTTTCATTGAAGCAAGCAGATGTCGAGAGGATGGAAAGATAGTATTGTTTAAAAGATGTAAGATCGATAAAGAGATTAAGGTCCACGAAAATGTAGGAAGAGCTACACTAATGAAAAATTGATTAATGCTGTCCGTAATAGGAATAGACAAAGTAAGGATTTACCTGCACTTCGTTCGAATATGTCTCTATTTTCATTCAAAACCCACTGTTTTATATGTGGGGAGGAAGTGCCACCAGATTATTAAAATAAACAAATCAAAAAGACACCACAATACCACAATCCTGTGTACCCTGTGACAATATACTGTAGCCAAAAGCAGAAATAGATTGCTGAAAGATCGAAATGATGAAACTGCAAATACTATTTTACATCGTATTCGTTCAGCAGCTTCTGATGGTCAATACCATTTCTTATGTATGAAACAGTTATACCTCCTGCACAGAGTTGTGTGGCCACAAAACAAGACATTCGGACAAATTTGTGACAATTATGTTGAATATGTCCAGAAAAAATATATGGCATCTGCAGTAGTTGCCTTCGACGGATATTTTGATGCACAGAAAGGCACTAAACAAATGGAGCGCATGAGAAGATCCAAAATGCAGTCAGTTGACATCCAATTCAATGACAAAATGGTGCCCACAGTCCTCCAGGAGTAATTTCTGTCTAATACCTACAACAAAAGCAGATTTATTAACATGCTTCTACAGAAATTCAGTGCAGCCCAAATTGACACGAAGCAAGCGAGTGAAGATGCAGACACTCTGATTGTGCAAACAGCCCAATCCCTTGCTGCAAAGCATGAAACTGTTGTACTGGTTGGTGAGGATATAGACCTCCTGGTTATTATGACTGGAACCCTGACGTCGCCTGATGTATATTTTCTAAAGCCAGGTAAAGGTAAAGCTCTTCCATCTGTTTACCATCCTCCAAGCGCCATCGACAAAAGGTTGGCAGAACATATACTATTTATACATGCCTTCAGTGTTTGTGACTCCACCTCTGCTATTTTCAAACAAGAGAAAGCCAAGTTTCTGAAAACCCTTACAAGGCATCCTGACCTCCCAGTCTACATCCGACGTTTCAGAAACCCTCTTGCCACACCACAGGAAATTTCGGAGGTAGGGGAAAAATTTCTGGTGGCTTTATATGGTGGAGATTATCGCACCAATTCAATCAATAAATTGCGGTTCAAACAGTATGTGTCGTCAGCATTCAAAGTTAGTGGAAATGTAGCATCCATCCCACCCACTAAAGTTACAACTCAGCAACACAGTTACAGGGCGTTTCACCAAATACAGCAATGGCTGAGGAATATTCTACCACCGGAACAGTGGGGATAGAAAATCATCAAAGGCAACTTGGTTCCCATCACGAACTTTGGCCCCCAGCCCCAGAGAAGCTTTTGAAACTCATGCCTGCAAGTACCAGAAGGGCTGCAAGGGCAATTGCGGCTGCAAAAGGGTTGGGTTATACTGCTCAAGACTTTGTTTAGAGTACGAAGGAAGGTGCTCTAATGTAGAAATACTGTTGAGTGATGACGATCAAGATGTCTCACTTGAGAAGATAGAAGGTAATTCATACTATTACAGTAATTCTAATCTAGTATTTTTTCACTATAAATTATAAACTGAACCTTCACTTATCAAATTGTCATTATAATATTTTTCCACAGTGGAAAGACCGGGGCCCATCCACTAAGAGATTGAGCAGTCCAGTGCCTGGAGAGGACTAAAAAGAAAACGTGACGACACTCTAGAATAGCGTTTTTGAATTTATTAGCGAAGAGTTAAAAAATGGCTTCTCTTGAACAAGCGCTAGTGGCGTTATGGATTTTCCAAACTTTAGAGTTATTATACGCATTTTAAAGGAAATTGTGTCTAGTTTAATTTGATATAGGGTTTGTATCATCGAAAGACGCTTAGTTTTCGAGTTATAGTAAAAAAACTCAAAATAGTGCCGAAAAATTGAGGTTTTTTGCAATTTTCGTTATGAAGCCGACGTCTGGTGAGGTGGAAAACCTCATATTCGGATTCAGCGCCCCAAAGAACATTTAGAACCGTTGAAAAAATAACTTCTACATTTTTTTCCTGGAAAAAAACCCTTGGTTATTGGACTAAAGGCAATATTGAACGAATCAATACTCCTTAGAATTTTTTTAAACACGTTGCAAATGTTTTATAAACCACAGCTACCGTAGTTTTCTCATGTTAGAATTCGTATATTTGCTTCCCGTTACTTAATCCTCCTCTCATCCATCCCTGTGCACATGTTGTTTTTTGTACTATTTATTGTTTTCCACCTCGCCTGGCAGGTGAGGCTGGAAAATTTACATTTCTTACTCTTCTGTTTTTTCTTTCACTGCAGCTTAATAGGTTCATCATATTCACCCTGATAGTTTTTCACACCCAATCCGTAATCTTCCCTACAACGGAAAGTTTTTCTGTTACGGAGAAAACAACATTTAAAATTAAAAAAAGACAACCCGCAACATTAATTTGCTCCAGCTATCCTTCACCCGAGACAAGGGAGGTTTGAGATACCTGAAATGGGTTTGTTTATTATTTCAAAGGACGGATACGTCAAGAATAGATTAGGGTGAGGGCGCCACAAGGTTAAAATCAAACTCCAGGTCTTCACGACGTGTGTTGAAGAAACATCAACGAAGTCGCAGGAAAAAACGGTGGGCTGGACCTCGGTCACTTATCTTTGCTTTCAGCTAATAACTTGGCTATAAAAACGCGTTCTGCACGTTGGCTTTATAACAAATACCACAAATACACACACAATAATTTTTAAATACTATAATGAACACACCAAATTGCAAGAACTTCTAGTGCAGCAATCTTAAGGATAATATCAGCTAATTATTTCCCTGTGTGATGTCAAGAGAACACAAACTATGGAATATTGACGTCAAATACTCAAACGACAACAAAAGGCATATAGATTTTCCTGAAGGAGTTACTAATACTTAAATACAGTAATCCAAACATTTAGACGGTAACACTTCCAATATAAACCGAAATCTAAGCATGCAAGCACTCCAAAAAGCATAATAAATTGGCGATAATAAACACATTTTCACAGCACGCAAGTTACTCGATTACATTTTAATATATCGGAAATGCGGAATCCTTAACGATACCTCAAGTTATGGAGGGAAAAGACAGTGTCCAGTAGTGTGCTCACCAAAACAAGCGAGAAGAAGGGGACCATTGTCATAACAGCGGAAGATGATCACATGTGACGAGGAGATGCATCTGGGAGAAGAGGAAACTGGAAGCGGCTGCCGAGGTGGAAGTTCCCAACTCGATGGAAGAGCTTTGCAGACGTGCGGTGTTATGATCTGATATAAATTGCTGCTTGAGACCAGCGCGGCGGTACAATTAAATGGTAGGGTAGGAAAGACCAGGAACCTAAAAAGTTTATTTGCATATAAAAACTTCAGAAATCCGAATTAAGTGGTGTTGCACTGCTGCCAATATTGTTAAGCTTAAAAAAACAACACAGTCACGAATAAAAACCGCATTACCACTTGCGGCAATTTTTATCCCGACTCAAAGAACCACCTCCAGCTAAACTCCTATAAATTGCTAAACCGACCCACTGCAGCTTGCGGAGTCAAAAGCCAAATTTGCAGCTCACCACCTTCGTTAATCCCCACACGCTGGGTGTAACGGTAAAACAAGTAATTTTCCATAGTTATGCAGCCGTTATTCATGGCAACAGAAGCCGTCCACATTTGTGCGAGGTTAGTTCTGGATCCACTTTCGGCAGGTCTTTAAAACTTGTATCCTGAATCGAAATTTACAGAACACTTTAATAGGGACAGCTTAACCCTAAGTCACTGAGTTCTTCAAAACATTTCTAGAGTCTGGGCGAAGCTCTTGCGCTCGCTAAAACTTCTAGAGCTGCTTGGCTATCGTACAGAATGTAGATGCGCTCTGTATACCAGATTAAATCGTCTGGAGGAGATTCCTATCTTAGTTCTGTCTACTTCTTGTTGTCTTGAATTTATATCTCAACGAGTATAGTTACGAGACGCTTTAAAGTCATATGATTCGTATTTATTTCAAACATGGGATACTCTACGCTACCAATCAATTTCGTGTGCTTCGTGTCTGTATGAAGGTTGAGCTATGAATTCTGCAATATATGTAGTCTCAATCTTGTCTCTTATCTTTATCATTGGATTAAAAAGGAAAGGTCGAGTAGGGTAAGGTGGGCGTTGTTTTCATTGTAAGCCTTTAAATCTTGCCTAGTCTTAGTTTGGTAGTTTCCTGATTGACCTTAAGCCAACATACCGATGGCGCATATGTTATTGCCGGTCTTACCACTATGGTGTATAGCCAATTCACCGTTCTTGGTCATAGACCCGATGACTTATCACATGTTCGTTTAACTGCAGCTAAGGTATCTAATTTCTGACAATTTTTGCAGTTTCTTGGTTCCAAGTAAGTTTGGAGTCTAGGATAACCCCAAAATTCTTTACCTCGCTCAACAGATTGATTTCTGTGCCGTTAAGGCAAAGCAGTTTCAAGTCTTCTACATTCTTCCTTCGTGTACATAAAACCATTGTAGTGTTTTTTGGAACTGAATCTTATGCTCTTTCCAATGGTTGACGTAACGTATGTCCCAAAAGTTTTCGGAAAAAAACTAATGGTTAAAAAGTTTGTATAATTTTGTTTGTTTGTTTGTTAATGGACAAGGTCTAGGCATGCAGAGTACCAGGTACCTTAGACACCGACTGCTATGGTCATATGGTCAAAGTCCTACTTAGAATTTTGCCGAGACTAAGGAGTTCCAACCCTAGCAAGGGATCTTTTACATGCTACACATCGTAGTAGCATGGGACCCACGGCTTTACATTATTTCCGAATGATGGCATTCTGTAGAGGCTTTCATCTGCATTTTTTTATTTTTGAAAACCTCACCGGGACCGGGAATCGAACTCGCGACCCTACGACCAGTAGCCAGGATGCTTACCACTGAGCTACCGACCCCGGCTGTATAATTTTTATTTATTTTGCATGTCAACAACATAACCTTATAACTGTGTTTATTACAAAACTGACATGTTATATTAAACGTCAATCAATTTGATACAATTTGTTTTATAACGACAACTGTATGGGACGTTATTTACTGTAGCTCTATTTTGAAAATCGTACGACACTCATTAATGACCAATAGAAAAATTAGTGCACGAGCTGTAACCGAGACAACAACAAAATTTCTTGGAAATTTTTTGTAGGTAAACCAACCTAACTGTAAGGGTTTGTGTCGTTACGATTTTCAGTAGAAATATAACAAGTGCTTGAAAAATTTCCGGAAATATTTGGAAATATGTTCTTCAGCTATTTTTTCAATAAGAGCATGAGTGCATGCCAACTGAAAAAATCCCGACTCCGAAGGAGGAGGGATTTTTTCTTGGAGGCATGCACGAATGCTTTTGTTGAAAAAAAAAATAGCTGCATAACATATGTCCAAATATTTCCATAGGGAAATTTGTTGAGCACGCGTTATATTTTGATAGAGAATATCACGAATGAAAAAACACAGTAGCAACAATCAGTATCGGCCTACTGACTTTGTTCAGAGCTTCATTGTTTCTAAATACTTTGATGACAGTGACAGAAGTGGAAATTTCCCGGTAAATTTCCGATTATCAATTTTCGCCGTTACCATGGTAACTTTCCAACTAAATTTGCATAAGGGATATTCTCTTACCGAATCTGCATTCGAGCATCAGTTCATATCCGGAACTTACTTTAAGTGCATTCCAACGTCCTAATTTAAATTAATACGACATTGTTGGAAGGCACTCAAAAAAAAATCCGGAAAGAATTAATGCTCTTATGAGATTATATGTAAAAATTTTCCGAAAACTTTTGGAACATACGTTATTTACAACGTTCAGGACCCGTTGCATACGTTCCCTAACTGTGTTGGTGAATATCTCCTCCATTAGGATGACGACGTCCTCGGCGTATCCTAGTGGAATAAATGCTTCATTAGTGAGGGCCCTCGTCGTCCCGTCCATGACGCGGTTTCCGCTTTGGGTAACGAACTGCGAAGGTCTCTTACAGTAACAATGTGTACCACCCTACCTACTACCATGGTGTCTATTCAGCTACAGCAGGGGTTCTCCAGCCTCACATTTCTAATGGCTGTAGTAATAAATCTAAATAGTGTATTGTCAAAAACCCCCTACAAGGTTCTTTTTGTTCTGCAAAGTCTTTCCACTCTTTTGGTGAGATAGTGGAGCGCTGTTTTTGTTGATACTCCGGTTGTGCATGCATAATGGTCTCGATAAAGGTGACAGTTTACCAATAGAACATCCCTAACATTCCTGTCGAGCAGCTGCTCCATTGTCCTACTGGCTCTGTAAGGTTTTGCCCAAAATAGTCTTTAGTATGTAAACTTCTCTGCCCATTTTTCATATTCACAGAAAATAGCTAAGAGCCATGCTGGCTTGCAGAGCCGTGCAGATTTTGGGGATTAGGTCTAGTCCCTTCTGCAGCAAGGTTGGTAATCTTATCCGGTCCCGATTATTATTCGCCAATTCTGCTTATTCTACTTCATATTTTCCTATAGCCTTTCCTTTTCCTTTTCACTTTTGATCAGCAATTGCTTGTTATACTCTGTCCATTTTGGTATTACTTCTTGTTGTTGCCCTATTTATTCGTCATTTTTTCTCTTGAAATTAATATTTTTCTTGTTGCTTCTCTTTGTTTTTCTATACTTTCTGATAGAAGTTTGTATAGTATGTTCTTAATCATTTGTGACTTTTTGTGCTGCCTTTTGTTTCTTCCACAGACTGCTTTACATTTTATCATTTATTTCTTGTACTGGTCCTCACGTTCTTTGTCATTTGCAGCATCTTGATTCGCAGCACCGACCTCGTTTTAAGTTTCTATTCATCTTCCCCATTCAACCAAACCTCATTTATTCCTTTCCTTGTATACTCGGTACCCGATTCGTCTTAACTTTTTTTTTTCTTACTATTCTTGCCCTTCATATCATTATCATCATCAGTGGTGCTACTACCCTGGTTGAGTCTTGGCCTATTCAAGTAGTTGCGTCCATCGGTCTCTATCTTGGGCTAGAGACAGAGGTCTCTTTCTAACGTGTCACTCCAATTTAGCTTAGACCTTTCAGCTCCCTTTCGTTTTCCTGATTTTGCTAGCAATATACGTTTATTTGTATCTGTGCACCTTTGGCTGACTTTATTAACCTCACTTACTTCGGCTACTGCATTTACACCGGCTACTAGGTTTGTTAGTGCGTCAAATTTGTATCGTAGTTCTATTACAAACTGTTCTTTCACTTCCTGTTGATCCAATTTCCTTATGTCAAACCTTCTTTTCCGTATGTTATTTTTGAATTGAGGCGACCTTTAAGCGAACTTTTACAACCATGAGGTGGTGACCGCTGCCGACATCTGCTTCGAGCTTGTTGCGCACTCTGGTTTTCCGTTCAATGGTTTAGTGACACCCATGAGACCTTATGATACATTTTATGAATAAATAACGAGCCTCCGATGAAGAGCACAAAATTCCCACATACCTCTAACAATCTTTCGCCGTTTCATTTGCTTCTTCTCCTACGGCATGTTTTCTTATGATATTTTCTATTCCCATGTTCTCAGGTCCTATCTTCGCGTTTACGTCGCACATTAGCATTACAATGTCTCTTTTCTTGGTGTGGACTAGTGTTACGGTGAGCTGGCTGTAGAATACTTCCCTCTCTTCTTCTACTGCAACTGCTGTCGGCACTGCATTATTGTAATTGATCGAACACGTGTTTTGCAACTTGCTGTGATGATTCTATGCGACACGGGTTTGCATTCCGCCATAGCTTTCTTCGTGGCTTTCGATAAAATGATGGCCACGCTGCTCAAATGCAGTTCGCCGTCTTTTCGGCCGGCGTAGATAAAGGCTCCCCTATCTTTTGTCCTTGTATCCCCACTTCCAGTCTACCGTATCTCTCTTAAACCGAGTATTTCTAGTTTGTATCTTTTCATTTTAGCTACTACTTCTCTTACAGCCAGTTTTAATAAAGGCCACTAATCTGACGTTAACTTTAATTGGTTGTTAAAACAAACAAAAGCTCATCAAAACGTTAGTGCTTACAGCATTTCATTCACTAGTAAACAAATTTTGATGCGCTTTTGTTTATTTTAACAGCGAATTAGTGTTAACATAAGATTAGTAGCCTTTATAGGACTGGCTGTTAGTCGACTAATTTTCCAGATGGTTTTTACATTTCAAAAACCTAGTCTTCTTTGCAAAAGCCGTCCTCATCTCATCTGTCTCCGTATTATCTCGTCTAATTTTTTTAATATTTGGCGGTTTCGGAATTCACGAGTTATCAGGTTACCTTGTAACCGTCCCTGGGCTGCGCGGTTATCTGTTGGGGTTGTTCTCCCCTAGTCTTTGGAGATCCCTCTTCCCGCGACAAGGCAGCAACTCGTTTGCTAATTTTGGTCCACCCCGGGTACTTTATTTCCCCAGTGCCCACCATATCTAGTGGGCATTTCCCAATACGCCACCTGGGGAGGCGCCCGATGGAGGATTTGGCAACTTTACACGGGCTTCTATTACTTGGTCATTATTTTTATTTCTTCTTTTGGAGTTTCTCATCACTCACAGTATTTATAAACAAATTTGCTATTTTGACATTATTTTTGCTACCGTTTGACATAAGCAAAATATATGCTCATTGCTAAAAATAAATGCAGCAAACCTTAAACTTAGTAGCTGCTGACATTCCTTCTTGTCCGTTATGAATATTTTTCATCTAAAATAATATGATACATTATATTAATGATACTTTATGGCTCCCCCTAGATAACCATATTAGCTATAGACCTTGTAACACGGAATTTATTAGTTACTAAATTTTGTTTATTTTGATCAGAACTCATGAATATAAATTGATTAATTGTCACTTTCAACGAAACCACTCCTCGCAGTAAAATTTCTATTTGGCATATTCCTTCCCCTTGGACAGTTTCGTAGCCTACCTGACTTTATGGCCGTTCACTGCGGATTTTTTAATTAAAATTAAAGCCTCCCTAAATTTTTATTAGGCTTTCTGGTTCCGATCAAGCGCAACCGCAAGGGCAAATTTTGATGGCGCAATAACTTTGACTATGGGAACGAAACGGTTAAATTTAATTAACGCTAAATATCGCAAAAACTTTTCCAACACAGAATTCGATCGATTCTGCGGTTTGCCAAACCAGTTAATTGCAGTAAAGTCGAGGACGCAGGTTGTATCGATTGCTTTATTGTAAGGCTGTACTGTAACTATGCATTTTATACTTACATATATACTGTAGACCGAAACGTAGTTGGAAATAATGGGGCTTTTAAACGCTTATCCAAATTTTTACCAAGTTTCAATATGAAAGGAAATTTTTCTACATCAACCGACGTTTTTTGAACGAGGGATTTGCTCTTCCCTAATTTTAAAGACACGTTTCAATGCTTGTAAGTTTACGTATTTCTCTCGCTTAAGCCCCAGTTCCTTTTTCAACTTAAAGCTTGTTCTAAACCCTTCCAGCATTCGCAATAAATCCTCAGCCGTTGTGCCTTCTTGAACACAAAACTAAATTCTCTCGTGTCATGGAATTGTCAGAGAAACAAACGCCAGACTATTAAGAGCGTTGGTTATATTTGTCATCTTTTCTGGTGTAGCAAATAATCTGTTTTTCGATTTGACGCCAACATTGTGTTACATGAGCCTTTCCTAGTTTTGCCCTGAAGCAGTGACTATGATAGTGGATTTTTTAATTTATTTGGCGTAATTCTTTTTTGGTAATGATAAAGCGCTTCTGCAACTTTACACGATTTAAGCAAACGCAATGAAATAATGCTTTTATTAACGACTTTTCACTTAGTCAACTGTTTTGGCTGTCACTAAACCTGTAAGTTTAGTCCTTATTGACGGCATTAACTAAATTACCGCTTGCTGCTATTTTTTTTTGTTTAGTTCAAGAACAGTGGTGAATTCTTTACCTGAAAGCGTTCAAATTTGCTGATCTTCCAGAGGTAGAAGAGATCACTATGCAAATCTCAATTTACTAAGGACAAAAAGAGCTATTACATTATTAATGTGTATTGATGTGAGATAGGTGATTTTCCAGTTGAATACTTCTAAAATTGTTTTTTTTTGTTTTCTTTTCTATTTTTTTTATCAACTCCTATTTTAAATAGAACTCCCGGTATATTATTACATTTTTGAATTCAGCTTAAAATTCTAGAGAAAATTTGTCTGTCCAACTAACGGTCTATTTTGTACCGTTTTTGTAGAATTTGTCTTTTGGAAATTTTTGACATATGCTTAAAAATTTAAAATCAAATTTTTTGCTAATTATAAGATCACTGTAAAAGGAAGTTGTGTGCGTGTATAACGCCAGATTTTTTTTATTAGTTTTTATAGTTTTTATGTGTAAATATGTTCAGCGTTTATGTTGTTTAAGTAGCTATTATCTAAAGGTTTTCAACTATGGTGCAGCATTCCTCATGGGGTACGCTTGGGAACAAATTCTTGATATCGAAGCTGACAATTTTAACGTTGCTAGTGATAATCATATTTTTAATTTTCTATATCAGTCACTGAAGTTTTTATGAGAAATATTGATTGGAATCCTGTAAATCTTCTGAAGATTGAGCTTATACATTTGGATATATGACAAATTGGAGAATTTAAAACATCAACGAAGCCAGAAGAAAAATGGTGAGCTGAACCTCGTTCACTTACCTTCGCTTTCAGCTAATAATTTCGCCATAAAAATACATTCTTTATGCCTGACTTACAACCGAATAATAAAAAATATGCAAATTAATATTTAAAATACTATCATGAACACACCAAGTCACACGAAATTTTGGTGCAGTATCTTAAAAGTAATTTCAACTAATAATTTCCCTGTGTGAAGTCATGAGACTACAAACTATGGAAAGATTGACTTCACCTACGCAAAGACAGCCAAAAGACAATCAAAATTTAGACGGCAACACTTATAACATAAACCGAAATTTAATCATACTACCACTTCAAAAAGTAAATTGGAAAATTGGCACACAAAAATTTAGGCAGCATAGAAAAGTTACTCGAATACATTTTAATGTAGCAGAATTGCCATACCTCAAACCATAGAGAGAAGGCAGTATCAGACAGTTCGCTCACCAGATATACGCTACACGTAGAACAATAGAACACTACCAGGTCAGAGAGAGATGACTA
The DNA here is from genome assembly GCA_940337035.1 of Agriotes lineatus. Lineage (NCBI taxonomy): Eukaryota > Metazoa > Arthropoda > Insecta > Coleoptera > Elateridae > Agriotes > Agriotes lineatus. The sequence continues at coordinate 69,854 of CALNHX010004466.1, forward strand.
TAAGCCACGAGCACATGCCTCGACGGCGATACATCAGGAAGCGGTCTGCAACTCACTGGAGCAACTTCGCAAACCTGTGGTATTCAGACCCTATATAAAATCAGTATCTGCGACTTGCGGTAAAAACGATGCGGTAGGAAAGCCCGTATCCCAAAAACCTTATATACATATCACAACTTAATAAATCCGAATGAAATCGAATTGGCACTACGGCCAGTAACATTATGCTTGCAAAATAATACAATCACAAATCACAACAGCATTACCACCCGCGACAAGCTTCATCCCGACACAAAAAACCACCTTCAGCTAAATTTCGATAAAGCTCCAAGCTACCTCTCGAGACAGCATGGGGAGTCGAGAGCATTACATAGCCGCTAGAAAGGTAAAACTCGACTGGTGATCGAAAAGCCTCGCGCTGTGTGGAAACGCGGGGAAGATCTCCGATGCACTATCAGCAAAATAGCCAACTATCTTTCGGCGTAAAGTTCCTTTCTCTAATATCAGGATAGAACCGGGCTTTGCAAGACAAATCGACCAATAACTAAATTACGAGAAATATCTTTATGGTTTAATAATTAACCTAGCAACTTCCTGTCCAGTGCAAGCCTCTCCGCATTTTGCTACTCTGTACTTTTTTTACTTAAAATGTTTATCACTATGTTGTTCCAGGACTTTCGTGGTGTGCCTCTTTTTAGGGTATAACACATCTTTGCTCTTCAGATTGCCGTTGAGTGTTGATTTTTCCCCCATTCTCCATAAATTGCCTAACCAGCAGAATTTCTGTTAAGCGACTATTCTGTTAACGGTCTACTTTCAGATCTTTTATACTTATTTATATCTTTTCGTCCCATCTTCAAAGTTTTTTTTCTCTGCCTGGATTCTCCTCTCTCGCTTTTCGATAGTGTCCATGACACATATTAGTGAATGATATAACCGTAGCTTAGCTTGCTTGCTTACCTCCTTTTTCTCTATCAAATTGTTAGCTATAGTATAGTATAGGTGGTTTCTCTTTCGGTTTCTACTATACAGTTCTATATTCATTTTCCCTTTTTCATTTATTGCAACACCTAAGTACTTGAAACTTTTTACTTGTTCTATTTCCGCATTGTTCAATTGTATTTACAGATCTTCGAAATGCTACTAAATTAATGTCAACTGGTTGCATCTTCCCATATCCCTAACTGTTTGTGTTAATTTTCCGTTTACATTGTTTTATATCTTAATCTAGTCGTATCAGAAGCTAACAAATATGTGGTTAGTGACCCCCCCCCCCCGTCTTGGGCATTCTATCAAATGCTTTACTCAAATCTATGGAGCAGAGATATAGCTTTTGGTCGCTGCTTTATTAAAAACAATATAAAACCATTCACAATTTTATGATGATATTCATCATATGTTATTGCTCATTTCCATGTTCGTGTAGTCTTAGTATCCAACTTGGTGATATAACAACTATGTTGTATGGATATCATAAGTGTAAAATTTCCATTCTCATCAATAGTTTGTTGTTCCATTGGAGCTTCGTTAACACGTTTTAGAATATTTGAATGTTTGAAGAATCTATAAATCTGCACACTTCTGTGTCATTCTTCTTTTTATGAGCAATATCTCTGTGCTAATATGCTATCTGATTTGCACAATTACCTTTACAGTGCACTGTGTATATATTGTAAGAGGATGCTATTTTAATTTCAAATGCCCTCTTAAAACCGGCGCAGACGTCAGCCACCTATAAGATTGTCCCACTGTTAATTGATATGTTGCTTATCTGAAAAAATGCGAAAATGCTTGAAGAAAGCTAAATAAAATGCAATTTATTTTTAGTACAGCAACACAAACAGATACCATTGTTGCGCAATTCGCTGCTTCTGAAAGCCACACCATCAATAATAACCTTAACATCGAGATCGGCCAGGATTCCTTTTTTCACTGACATCGACATGAACTCTTCAATATATTCTCTTATGTAATAATTGTACTTCGCAGATGGTTTCAAATTAGAGAAAGACCCTTCATATACCAGTCACATAAGCAGCATTAGCAGCAATTTGTAGGCACATCCAGTGCCTATCAGGCATTAGTGAAAAAGTGAAGAGCACCTTGTAGCAGTAGAGAGGGCACAGGCTTTAGGTGACTTACATGTCCTGTCTGTCATGTCTTGTTGTGACTCACTGTCACTGTCCTCCGTCTGCTCCCATAGACTATAAGCCACTGTTACTGATTACGTTTTAGTGTTGACCACAGTCCTTTATAGCATCACAGTTCTGTTCGTAGTTATATTGCAGTGACTCATCAACTATCAGCAAATGTTTAATCGGGTCTTCTATAGCTCTGATGGAACTTGATCGAAGTTTTTTGCGTGAAAAAGTGTAAAACCGTTGCCCAATACTGCTCATAATAGTGTTCACTATTCGGTTGTATACTTCAATGTAATACTGAATCAGAAGCGGACGTAGTCTCATCTATGAACAGTTCGCCATCAGTCCGTTTCTGCCTTCTTTGCCGTTTTATGGTGACAATTTGATAATAAGATCCATTTTATCTAGGTGGTCATTAATGCATCGAATAAACGTTGTAGCTGTTTTATGACAGGCTCTGAAATCATCTCCTAGCATTTGCATATTCTCTAGCAATCCAATCACTGTTCGGTATACAATCAGCAGATTCACTGGCATAGTTTGTGGATACAATGAGAACACTGTAGTGCGTGATAATACTTTAAATTCCTGTTCAGCTAGAATTGTTCCAAACTTGAGGTGACTGTCAGTATATCTCCTCACCTAGGCCTTAAGAGGTGCTTGAATCTTGTCAGCAACTAGTATGGCATTGAGAGTAGTAATAACTTCCACCAAAAGCGCTGCATTTAGGTTGTTGAAGGACAAGGCGACATCTCTAACCACCGTCTCGTCGATAGCTCCCATTGGTTTAACATTAATAGAGCGTGGATTCAAGATGGTCATTTAGTGATAACATCCCCGAAGAAATACTACAATATTATTCAGTAGTGATAACACTAATTACGGAGGGTTCCACGGCTATTATGTAACTAAGAGCACGATAACTCTACATGTAACTCTTACCGTGTTATTTTCTCCCTGCTTTTGCAAAAAAGTTTTTTCTCTGGTGTGATTTACACGCTGAATTACAGTGCTCTTTTGCTTTTCTCCTGATGAAGCCCCTTATAAAAGTGGGCTAAGTGTTGAGTTTTTCTAGCTCGACATTGACACAGTCCAATCCCAGAAGTCGTTTATTACATAGTGAGAACAGTGCTACACTAGTCTCCAGAATACTTGTAGCTTCTGTCACAACGAGATTTAAAACATGTGTGCTACACCAGACGTTGTTCTGCATTCGAGCTTCCTTTGATACTAGTCCACTGAAGCCTTTGTAATACCCCTGCATGTTTTCTGCCTCATTAGTTGAGTCTCCAACACAGTTGTTAAGAAACAATTTTCACAGAAGCTTCGTCAGTAGATTCCTCACATTTCACCACACTCACTAACTTTTCTTGGATAGTACCGGTGCTTTCAACATATCTAACAACAACAGAGCACTGGTTTTTAAGTTAAAATACTTTGAATAATATCAGTTTCCAAAGAAAACATGTATGTGACGTAGTTTATTCCAGATAACAGTGATAAGACAATTTTAAACAGAAAAGGTGCGAAGGAATCTTAACTTCATAAACTATTTGCCTTCTAATGTTGCTTCTTGCTACTCTGAACAAGGCAAGAAAGAAATAGATTTACAACTTTCAAAAATGTCAACTGCTACTTTTTCCTTGCGTCCGCTGTAGTTCATTGCCCTCGTATCAACCAATTTTACCACATCTAGAAATCTTTCCATAACATGATGGCTACATATGAGCAAATGAAAAATGCTGAACTATTGTTAATCTGCCAAATATGCTGTAAAGCAACGCAAATAACAAGAAGAGCGTTCATGTTCTTCAACATGTGTATGTACTACATGTCGTCGATCAGCCATGTCCTCAATGAGCACGAACCTATATAAAGTGATGGAAAACGCCAAGCACACTGAACAGTGAAAATAATGGTTATTCTTGTTATATAACAACCACTACATGTCTCTCAGCTAACCGAACCTGCTTCTGTTCACCAATTTGCACCAGTTCTACAAATTCAGCTGCGTAGTCGTAGCAAATAGTGGAGGCGCCAATATCATTGTAGATAATATAATGCACAAAGCAGAGGTAGGCCTCTGTTAAAGCCAGTAAACACGGGAATAAGAATACTAAAGCGGGAGCTGAAGCTATCAACAACTAAATAGGTAGATGGTTCGTGCTTTACAAGAGCAAGAAGCAGTCGTAGCTTAAGTTTTGAGATCGATTAAATCATACCAACAATTACAAATAAAAGCAGTTTATTAAATTTGTAACTTACATAGTTCTAGCCATTATGTACACGGGCCAGTTACGACGAAGTTATGCTTAGCGGAATCGGAAAACGGACATCAATACTACTAATGATGCTGATAACTGATAACTACATAATAATGCGCTACCCCGAGCTTGCTCCTTTTATATCCCCTGAAGATGGGTATGTAGTTAGACAACGTAAGACAGTGAATAACAGAAAAACACACCACATATTTCCTGTGACATTGGCTCATCCAGGCAGATATAGAGGGAACAACAAGCTCATGGTTAGGCCTTATCAACACGTAACTCTTCGGGAAAAACATATTTACGCATAATGCATATTTTCTAGAAATCTTCGATGTATCAGATTTGCGCTTTCGTGACAATACTTTTAGGATGTTACAGTATATCTTTAAAACAATATGCAGAATAGAGTTATTATTTATTCATCCAATCTGCCACCTGCTTTCTTTTTGGCGTTTTTGGAAAGCGTTGGATTTCCCTATTGATTTTTTATTTTCGTTGTTCAAGTAGACGTCGATAAACTCTATTTATTGGTAAAAGTCGCTTGACTACAATGGAAAAGCTAAACTTTCATCAAGGGGTGTCAACTCATATGTTTTGATTACTCGCAAAGCTACGCACTCCAGCGTTATGTAACAAATGACTGCTCGGCTAGATACAGTTGGGAGAAGAGGATGGGATTCCAGAACTGAAAACAGGGGGCGGGGTTGTCGCAATACTTCTTCGAGAAGATATGTAAACAAATCCCACCAATGGAAACTTACCTTGGTTAATTCTCAATGCGTCTGTTATCAACTACTGTTACAATAAAATACTACCAAGTACACAGAAAAACTAGATGGTGAGCTTACGAGTTATCTATTGCATAAAGCAAAAACCGAGTGACATATAGGTACAATGCCAGACTAGTAGGCGCAACGCTTTAAAGGGGCTAATAATTTTCCAATAAAATAGCCCACCAAACGCCAATGAGAAAGCTAGATTTAGTTTAAAATGGGCGAAACATTCATATATAGGCGTCCTTTGCGACACAACGTAAACCAATTCAATTACAAAAAACTCTATCAGGGCTGATTGAAAAACGTTCTAGTTAATGGCAAAGTGACACCCTTGTGGCGACGGCGGCAAGGTGCACACATCAAAGAGGAGCGGAAAATAGGATTGGCCCTTGAATATGGTTATCACGGAAGCCGTGGGGTTGATCAGCTAAATATTAAACCAGTTAGCCTCGGTACGCCGGTGCAAGGGAAGAATGCAGCGGCAGGTCAACAAACAATGATTTCGAAGAATACACTAAACGGCAACTTGCCACAATTTCGAGTCTTCGTAATTACTAGTATAAAAATCTGGTGCGATACACGCACATAACTTCCTTTAACAGTGATCCTATAATTAGCCAAAAATTTGATTTTAAATTTTTAAGCATTTGTCAAAAATTTTCAAAAATTACAAATTCTACAAAAACGGTACTAAATAGAGCGTTAGGTGAAGAGACACATTTTCTTTAGAATTTTAAGCTGAATTCAAAAATGTAATAACATACAGGGTGTTTTATAAAATAGGAGTTAATAAAGAACATAAAAAAACAAAAGAAACCCATTTTAGAAGTATTGAACTGGAAAATCACCTATCTCACTTCAATAGACATTAAAAATTTAATAAAAATGTGAAAAAAATTGTTAGAGCCGTTTTTGAAAAAATCGAAAAAAACTTAGAAATTACAAGAGTAAACATCTACTTCCGGTTATGCGACTTTCTTCAAAAACTTGCTGTCGCATCTATATAGTACACAAAACTTATATATGAAGTTTCAAAGCTATACCTCTTTTCGTTTTTGAGATACTCTGTTCACAGACAGACAGACACACAGACAGACACACAGACACACAGACAGACCAATAAAAAAATATGTTTTTTTGGGTTCAGGGGACTCTAAAACGTGAAGATCTGTTGAAAACTTACTTTCGAATTTTTGGGGTGAATCCAATACTTACTTTATTGTAAAAGGAAGTAAAAAGGAGGGCCTCAATTATAATTCGGAGTGTAACCGAGTTGCAACAAGCATTACGGCAACAGCACCCTTCCACTACGTAATCACAAACTTTTCCCTCGCACCACACAACACAGCCTGTCTGACCTATTGCCTCGGAATTATTTTAAGATAAGCGTGACGCGACGGCCCCGCCAAGGACGGCCGAAGCCATGAACCCGCCGCACCAATCAGACCGACGTGCTCGTACCAAAAGCTCAACTCGAATACAGATCGTAGATGACATTTCTAACTCCACAAAAATGCAATCGCGCGGGGCGTAACTGCAGCAGATATAATTCCCCCAAGACACTATGCAGACATTATTAATGTCAGAGCAATGTTCGCAAACAATCTCCGCTTATACGGAGCCTATCGGCAAGAAAAATCCGACAATACAGTATCTGCGCATTGCACGCATTCTTTCAGCGTGAAGTCCTTTCGTGTAATTGTAGGCTGCGTCATGCTTTCAAAACCTTGCAAAAACATTTGAGTAGGACTGGCTTAGTCCGAAATGAAAGAGAATTAAGTAATCATGGTATTTATTTATATTCATGGCCATACAATTTCTGATAAAGTTCTCTCATCTTAATACGTTTTGCTCTCTTGTTTTAGTTAATTCTTTCTTTTCCATATAAAGTGTTTTCGATTATCTTAGTTATCACTTCCATTGCATTTTCTAATGTTTTCTTTTATTATCGTTTTCCTGTCTTTCTTTTTCCGTTAATTTATGTGTGCCTAACGTTATGTCGTCTGTTTCCTTTCATTCCTTAGCTCTTTTTCGTCATTTATTTACGAACCTCTCCGTGAGTTTTATTCTGCTTTTGCTTTTAATATTTCTTTTGCTGCCGCGTTTACTACCTTTATCTTAATTTTAGATAGAACTACGTACATCTAACTCTGAGGATAGTATGCGTTTGAAAAACAGCAACCGTATTAGCATATTCGTAAACAGCATGCAATGTAATTCGCGTACTACATAGTATATCGTGCCCGCGTACTGCAAAGTATATCGTGAGCGCGACACTCCCCTCGCTAACCGTGTACGGGAGGAATAATGCAATATTTGTGTACGCTTGACTCAGTCTATCTCGGCAACCGCGAACGCAACATGACTTTGCGTGGTATCCAAGTATATAAAGAACATATCGCATTGTTATTTGTAAACAGTATATAAGCTACTTCTCATATCGTAGACAAATTAAATAAACCATACTCGACTAGCTCATTTTAGCGCTCCAAACTGACGGTTTAATTAGAACTGATACGACCTTTTGTTTTTACCGCAAGGCTGTTAATCAGGTAATTATATAGCGACCAATTCAATTGCAATCCTATATACTTTAAGTCAGATAGATGTTTGTATTTACAGTAAGTCTGAGCTCAAGCAGCTATACTTAACTTGAACCATTTTTAGTACAGTATTAGAAATTTAAACTGTTAAGACTGCTTCGTAGCACCATGGTGAATTGAATCTTTAAAAAATCTTTTAGACTTCCTTAAAACGTAAAAACTAAAATTGGCAGGCGCGGTGTCGGCATCTATCATCTTTATTTCGCGTCGACTCTCCGAAGTTTATGAACGTATACATTTGTGTGTATCCCCGGACGCTAATTCATCACAAAGAGGACATTTCTACATAACGTGTCGTTTCCCTGAGGTTAAGCGCCGTCTGTCTTCGGTTTGATAAATGACGTATCACCCGCAACGCCCCCTTCCGGGGATAACTTTGCAATGTCTATACTCGAACGCACACTACAGCAACCCACCTCCTGATTTTCTCCACTTTACAGATACATCCATAGGGCGCCCAAGCTGCTCAAGATCCAGCCCGAAGTGCTCAGCGTGAACCTTCCCAAGCTAAAAATCCTGTAAGTACTACTCATAACTTTCTGGGCTCAATTTATTTTTCAAGGCCGGGATTATACGATTTGCTACTTTAAAGCGCAGACATCCCCTTTTAATAACCCGAGGAGTTGTCAGATTATGGCCTGAACATTAGTACGCCTTCGCTCCACTGCTACTGTTAGACCTGAGGAATGGGGCTTTTATATTAAGAAAAGGAATCGAAGTCATAACGAAATTCGACAATCGCTAATTATTCGCCCTGCGACGCTGCTACTACGCTTCCACCTGCATTATGCCACAATTCTCAGTTTTCATTTAGAGCTCCTGAATATTTATAAACTTCAGCTTGGATTATTTTTATGACTGCAACGGTTACCGGTTACCATAATCGCGGCTTCATTAAAATAGCTTCAGGCAATTGTTTATGCAATATTCATTATTTATTTCTAAGTACAATCTTGGAAAATAATATTTGCCCTTCCCCTGCCTAAGAGTCCGACTACCATACTTCCATTGCTATCATGCTTTCAGCTGCGTAAAGTGTTCCATTTTTGACGCGTAAACCTTTGATCTTAAACCAAGAATTAACTGTTATGCAAAAAATACACATAAAGTTAATTTGCTACAAATTTATTTTTAGCAGAAAGCGTTTTATAATATATAATTAAACAAGAGGAGCTGACATTTCTAGATATTAAAGTTCAATGTTCCCTCCTTTCACAAAATGTGCTTTCATTGTTTTTTAATTACGCCCTCCCTACTTTCTCTTTAATCAGTAACATTATGACCCGTACAAAGTTTGGAAATACATTGTAAACCATAATCGCCCAGTAGATTTTATTGGTTACTGCCCTGAATGGTTCCACTAACCTCATTTCACTCAACTCCTATGATCTTCTGTGTGGTGCTTCCTTTTCTCTAACTTTTAATTAGTAAACTGTTTCAAAGCGTATGCTTTTTATTCCTCGTGATATAGCGAGTCTATACCCAGATTTTCGTTTAAAAGCCTTAGAACGTGTTTGATTTTTTCCAATCTTTTTAACAGTTATTAGTAACGTATATCAAAGCTCTACTTTCATCACAAGTTTAATATTTTGATTTCAAGAAATAATCATAACGTTTAAACTGGGAGGAGAATCATTTTTCATCAAAATTATTCAAAATACCGACTACATTGTATTGTTAAATAATTACCACTCCGTGAAGACTAAGGTTGAAGAATGATTACATTATAAGCAGAGGTTATACGATAGACTAGATTGCTAGAAAATCGTAGGATTTTTTTTATTTTGTCCGAAACAACGTTGAGGAAGCAGGTGAATCTACTTGTACACAAAGTAATTTGTTTGCAAATGCCTACTTCTAGCTATTGCCCTGCTAGCTACACCTAGATAGTCCTAGCGAATAACCTTTGAAACAACGCTATCTTGGTCAGGCGTCCCCAATCCCAACTAATTACAACGCACTCATCTGCTGGCTAAAACTACAACATGGAAGACTTTTTACGGTTCAAACCGTCGTAAAAAGAGGCACACGTTAGGAGGACAACAATATAATGTAAAACCTCCTATCGGTTTACGGCTAGCTTTGCATGAGGGGTGTGGGGGTTACCAAATCCCGACAGCTCGGCCAAACAGTACTGCCAATCCAAACGTGTCAAACACCGGTAATTACCTGTACAAATTTGGGAGGGCGCCACTGCAAGATTCGAATCGCTCGTTCTTTCTCCACAACATTTTTAGTTACTGTGAACCTGTGAAGCGGATCTCGGTACAAATAAATAAAAGATCTTTATTGGACCTACTTTGCGATCACCAAAGTTTGGCAAGCAGCTCCCCCTCCATCAGCGACTTTGGGCTGGAGTATTTCGCTTGAAAGACGCTAGTGTAACTACTGAGGGTTTCCTAGCTTAGCACTTTACTCGAATCAAACGCATGGAAATTTTACAATTCGTTTATTGGGTAACAAACAAGCCACTGTCCCAGAAAGGCAGAGAAAAGGTGAATGACTTTAGGACCTTGAAAAGCATAGTAATACAACTCCGCACGTTTATCTACGACCACATGCACGCAGGTTGCACCATTAAATATTGAAGTTACGCACTATAAGGCGACCAGCTGTTCGTTGCGAAAAGACACCACACGGGCGATCGATAGGCGGCGGCCATTTTCCGTGACACGAAATCGGACAGCTGCTCGCTTACCGAAAACACAATCAGGAACATGAAATGGTCGCAATAATGAACGTAGAGCGGTGTTGGCGTTATGCAAGATCGCTTAATCCGACCCTGTGGATCACCACACATTTTGTCGACAGATAAATGGCGCTGAATGGCACCTGAGAACCCGCTGCAAACATAATGCCTACTAAAGCAAGCGTTGCAAATACCTGACGTTGTTATGAAGATGCAGAAAGCCCGGTAGACAATGTTTGGCGACTGGGAGTGAACTTAAACAAAATTTTGTTTTTGGCGAAACTCTGCTGCACGAAATAGCGCTTCTAAAACTTCATAATACACATGAGTACGGCACTAAGTTTCATTAGCCTAAAAATATCAACGCACTTCTTTAAAACACCCTTAACCACATAAATATTTAACAACCGCTAAATACGTATTTCGACAGCTAATCTGTCATCTTCAGTAGCGTTGGAGAGAAACTCCCACGACAAATTTGGCCGAAGATATGCTCTTCGCGAAATCACCATTGAAAGTCGACTTTCACTTTTCATTGGAGATCGTAGAACGTTAAATAGTGTTGAGGGTGGAGTTACATCTTCAGAATTTTTACATGGCCAACAGAAACCTGAGCTGGACAGAAAATGCGGCCATAGAAGATGAAAATCTAGAACTCATAAATGTTAAACTCGAAGTGAAGAAAGAATGAAGGTTCTCCTCTCACTGTTTAACATTTACTTATCTTGTTACCTTCAATCTCTGAAACGCTTTTGTGACGCTTTTATAATCATGCTATTTGTCTTACGAAAAGTTCATGTTCTAATATCTTCCATTTTGTAGTTTTCCAATTTACAGCAAAATTTGTTATCGTCAGATTAATAGCAAACGTCAGCTCTTTGAATATCGCCCCATGTCAAATAGGGTTTCTTCCCAAGCAGCCCTAGGGCTTTTCTCTCCCCTAACGTTCGAAATTACACTTAGTTACGATTAGTTCAAAAAGGTTTCACGGCGATCATTTAATAAGACAGGCGATGTCACCCAGCAATTTCAGAATCAAGCCATATAGTTGTTTATCACATCAAATAGCAGATATCGAATAGCAACCAAAAATACTATAAAAGCTATTGTCTAACAAATATATCGTCTGGGATCTACGTAAAGAGCTCTGGCGTGCTACAGTGATTTGTTAATACATGGTCCTGGCTGAGTACTTAGAGACTACAAACGTCTTCACATCACCATTTCATACATTGAACTGATGAGGGTCATGGTGTATGTTTTCTGACGCTAGAAACGAAGGTTATGATTCCTTTCTATTGTAATGAAATAGAAAATCGACCGGCAGAAAGCGTTATTTTAACATAATCACAATCAAATCTTAATGTTTGCAGCGGCTGGTAGTTCCCGCACTTGATTAGCCTTACACTTCTACGAAACTCGAATGAACTTGAATTAACAGCATAAGAATGTGTGAATAATAAGTTTATTAAGTCACAACACATATGGAGAACGGTCACACATCTAAATATACAGATAATATAAATACAAAAGCTGCGAGGGCTACGAAGCAACGCAACGTTGGCGCTGGAGGTTTACCCAAAGCCTCAATCTGCCTAATCGTTGTTACGAACTCAAAATGACCATCTGCCGGTTTAACGGCAGCTTATAAGCACCACGGCTGAGGCGAGGAATTACACGATTGACCAATGATCAGTGCGTTGAAGGGGATAGCTGGTGAGGCGAGTCGCTTCGGATTGACCAGCGGATAGTACGTCGGTGGGGCTTGCTGGCGAAAGTGCTGACTGAGCACCAGGAATGTAACATATTTGTCACCGCCGGACTTTAAAGCACTGAATTGTTCGGCGTTGCACTTCACTTGCACTGCTGGCGTAAGAGTCAATAAGAGTCTTAAGTTTACATAAAAAAGAGATAGGTTTATTACAGGTAAGCACATAAACTGTTACGGTCTTAAACTGACTTTACGACACCGCACCGGCTCATACATAAACGAAACGGCCGGCGCGTGCCGTAATGGACGAAATCGGGACGAAAGTTCTCCTAGGCCGCTACCCAGCCGCAACAAGATAGGCCGGCTAGACTTTCAGTGGAGTTGGGCGGGTTCTTAACGAGATTATCTAAGGGTAACGGCCAGAGGGTCGGTAAATAACGGTAAAATAAAGAGGGCGCCACCAAGCCTGTCTTAACCCGAATAACCGGGCCTGGGCGGTTAGAACGGGGCGAAGTATTCAAGACAGTCCGTCGATAGGGGTTATCGTGAATTATAAACTCACACAACGATTTCGTGATGGCAAAAATACTTAGATCATGAAGTGGGGCTTTTTCAGCCACGGCAATGTCACCACCCAGCTTACCTGCACGCTCTGATCTCACTGGCACCACCGTACATTTATCTCCTCAATGATGGGCGCACGCTGAAACAGAACATGCACAAAGCGACCAAGAATAAAGCGTCTCTTAATTAGATAAGCGTCTATTATTCAATTCTTACATTGGGGCAGCAAAGCGTGCCGCAAACATTGCGTTAATTCTTATAAATAAGCATCAGCTGATGGGAGCACTACTGTTACTAAACAACACCCATAACTGTACAAAATCAAAAGCAGTTTGACATATGAGTCCCACAAAGGGAACGTTTGTTCATAAAAATGCTCACATGATAATTTGGGCAAACACAGCAAAGCCCAAGTGAGGGAAGTGATTAGATCAAAAATGAGCGAGCGACGCCACTTCGCGACAACAATTTAAGATGCGAAGGGTACGTTTTTAACGGTGCACAAGATTTCACATCAAGTTCGCGCACATGCAATTTTACCGCGACCAAACTGGCGTTGCCGCCTTACAGCACGTATGCCAAGAGTTCAGCAATTATTCACATGATTAAGCGCACAGCTTGCGCACGAGAAGTTAGTATGATTCAATGGTTACAAATACCTTAATTTTATTGGTGACGGCCCAAGAGATCGGCATGCGGTCCAGCTGGCGGGAAACAGGTTGCCTGTGGCAATTCATTCGCCGCTAAACCGGCCGACGTGTGAATGGTCTGGATGCGCCCAAAATGGCGACAAAGGCTGGCGCTTCAACAAACGCCGCTACGACGGCAAAGCTAGCCCAAGTGATGTCCTACCTCAACGGAATCCTGGCACAACGAGCTAAAGGGAACACTCCCTTACGTGACGACGTAGAACCGGGCATGGAATTCCATCACACCTACGCCTTGGCGTAATAAGATCGCCGCTAACGACACACACACACCTCCCTTGTTCAATGGCCTGAGTAGAACTGCCGACTCTCGCTTAAGGCGAAACAGTTTATCAAACACTTGCTGAAGCAGCACGAGACGGGAAAAGGCTGACGCCCCCAAGGGCGGGAGCGCCGCACGAACACACACACTATCCGACCTCTTAGATCGACGGCTCTCGGCTGAATCCCCAGCAAGAAGCGTTCTGACGCCTGCCGTGGCGTGAGCCAAAACGGCGTTACCACGTGACTCTTGACAGCTAATGGCGATGCGCCCAATAAAACAAATAAGTTCCGGTGACAAAGACAGCGCGAGGCCTCGCAGTCACACCAACAGCGTAAATTCTAGAAGGTTCGGAAATCCTGCGAGCGTTAACACCCGACTGTCAAAGTACCAACAAAGGGGTGCCCCGGATGACGAGAAATACTGCGCTTGAGGCCAAATATGTGCAAAATCATTATTATGGAATTAGGCGATAAAGCCAAATAAGTAACTAAAAGGGTTTAACATACGGGCACGCTGCCCTAAAGCCTAGGTGGCTAATTAAAATACAAAATGACCTGACAAAACACATACGAATACGAGGTATGTAAATTAAGTGATGAGACTGGCAACGTATTGTTCGATCTGGCAACACTGGCGATGTGGGACTTAGAAGGGTGGTAGGTGAACATGTGATACGCCTTCAGTACGAGTTTGAACTCACTCGTCATTTGGTTGTCCGTAGCGAATTTTTTCGTGAAATAGATTTTTCTAGTGCGTTCTAAAAATGTGTGACATCAATTTCGAGCAACGGTGTGCTACCAGGTTTTGTTTCAGACTTGGTCACAGTGCAACGGAAACGTTTGCAAAACTTCAGCAGGCCTACGGAGACAGTTTTTTTGTCAAGGCCCAGGTTTTTCGGTGGTTTAAGGCATTTTCAGAAGGAAGAGGGTCGATTGAAGATGAACCACGTAGGCCTTCGTCTTCAAGAACCAATGAAAATATTGACACAATCCAGGATCTTGCGGGTACAGATCGTCGGTTGACAGTCAGAATGATCGGGGAAGGTTGAATTTGACACACACCACCGTTCATCAGATTTTGACCAATGAATTGGGAATGAAAAACATCTGCGCACAAATGGTTGCAAAAAAACCTTTCCCAGGACCAAAAGGACATCAGGAGGGGAAGGTGCCTTGACGTTTTAGGATCGATTTCTGGAACATGTCATTACCGGTGACGAGTCCTTGTAACTTTTTCCTCTTCTCGAGATTGAAAACTCACCTTAAGGGACGTCATTTTGGGACAGTTGAAAACACTGAAACGGCTGTAACCGACCAGCTGAAGGCTATTCTAGTATCCGAGTTCTAGCACTGCTATGAGGATTGGAAGAATCGTCTCCGGTGCTGTGTGGCTTCCCAAGGGAGGGGGACAATATTGAATTGTAATTCTATTTGAATAAGAAGATTGAAAAAAATCAATCTCATTACTTAATTTACAGACCTCGTATATAAAGATAGATGTATGTAGCAGCGAGTAACAGTTAACACAAGATGACGTCCGTGTATGGCACAGGTAAGGTGCTGAGCAGCGTGACTAGCGGCATGCCACACACAAGACAAAATGCACAAAATACAAAATGCAAACAATAAGATATATTTACAAACCTAAGACTAAAAAACGTACGCTAACTTACACTAAAGTCTCACACGTCTACACTATCAAGTGGAGAGACCGCGCTCAGGCGGCGAGGGAAGTGTCGCGATCCGGCGACGGCTATGGCGCTCTCCGGCGTCTAGGAAGATGGCGTTGGCGACTCTTGGATCTCTCGTGGCCCGAACGTTGGCGGCGGCACGGGACGTCAGCTGAACAGCCCGGCGTCTCCCGTGGTCGGATGTCGGTCACGGCGGCGTATCCAAGAGGGCAAACGACGATCGGAGGATTTGTTACTACGTGGGCCTCAATATGTCTAATCCCACTTAGTAACTGCCTTCTGCGTCTAAGCGACCGCCAAAAAGTGCCTTTCTGTCGAAAAGCGGCGAGTATTTATATCTTTCAATCCAGGCGGCCGAGACTCCCATTGGTGGCCGGGAAACTCGTAATGAGCCATAATTTTTGTAGGCTCCACCCCAATATCCATTATTGCTTAAGTTGACCCGGTAACATATTACTGGTTCTCTCAGCGGTACGTGTACGCATTTCAAAAGCAGCTTGTATAGCTCATATTCGAGCAGTTACCTCCTTGAAAACTTGGTACGTTTAGTATGGTTGATGTAGTAAAGGATGTCATGAAATATCTATGAAGGATTTTAAATAGGACCATGTAAATATTATCGTCTAAAAGGGAACCACAGTGGATAAACTCCAAAAAAGCATTGGAAATTGAGTAGGAGTATGTGCGAGACATAATATGTAATATATGTGCAGGTATAACCCCTGTTTGAATGTCTATTGGAAAATGGAGAGCAGGAAATGGCTAACGTTTAGAGAAGAAATACCGATGTGACGTGGTATCATCCAGATAAAAAAAATTAACCAAATCTCTTCTTTGTAGTCGGTTATTTTTATATTATACTTATTTTGTAGGACGGGGCATGTGCCACTCGATATTAGACACAAATATCGCTACCAGGAATGCTACCAGAGTTGTAGGCATGTACGACTCAGAAGTAGTCGATTGAGTAGATTGTAACAGGGATTCAGGGACGAGTCTTGCTTCCTTCGACGTAAACCTAGGATACACATCTCAGGAGATAAAGAGTTATGCCCACTGATTAAAAACCAGCAATATAAGTTTTTACATTCTCCATATTTAGATGAAAATCTCAGTATACGGTATCGCTTTCAATCCTGCCTTCCTTTGTTTTATTTATGTGTACCATTTAATAAAATTTTATTCGAAATTGGCTCTTACTTCATCAATCAGTGCAATTCTTTTATTTTCTCGAAATCATGATAAGTGAGCGTTACTTTTTGCGTCCTCTGAAAAAACATCAAGCCATTGCCTTAATTAGATTTTCCATTAAAAAATACTACTCCATTTTGATACGTAGTTTTTGTTTTCGCCCGCAATTCGTGCACAAGAGACAATTCTATTTGTTCAGGTTTTGAACGACGAAATGACGAACAATTTTATGTTAGCTATCTAAATTAATATCTGGCAGGATATGAATCCAATTTTATTTCTTACAACAGAAGCAACTCATTTCCGACGCTATGACGATTTATATTTCACAATTGCAGTTAGGGCGTCCTCGCCCAGATATCGGAGAAGACGCAACCGTTCAATTTAACACTGGATGGGTTCTCACTATATCTGTTTACGGGCTGTAATAGAACTTCCACCTATTCGTATAACTCAAACGGTCTCGCAGAAGGTGCAATTTTAGATGTAACTGCTCACGTCGCCTGTGTCGAGCAAGATCCAACTAGGTGTAATGATGCATAAATCTTTTGATACTTCTTCTTTCCAAGCTTCCACATTTAGCGCTCTCAGCTTCATCTTTTAATCTTACTTTGCCCAACCAGCGTTTTTCACAATTTCATTTTTTTACTGTTAGAATTCACTCGCTAACCAAACTTTCAAACACAATATTCAGTGTTTCAAGTATTCGCTTTATACTCTAATTACATCTGCGTTTGTTTCGAAAACGAACTGTAAGCTCACGCTTAATCTAGTGCGTGCACGTTCCAATTAAAATCAATGCTAATTCCCGCTTAGTTTCTATGAGTTTTGAACTAAGCGGAATTGAAAACCTTCGTTATTAAATTTTTACTGCTATTAAAAAGCATGCATCTCCGCTTTTTGGCCCGCGAGAATTGTGGCCGCATTGATCGCGGCTTTGCTCAAAATTTTCTGTCCGGCTGATTCTAACCCGATAAAGCTTTCAAATTAATGCGAGAATATTCAAGTGCCCGCCATAGCTGGTACATCCGGCATTTCCCAGAGAAAATGTATGCAGCCTGACTTACAGAAGAAATTTTTGGCTGGAATTTTGTTGTTTCCCTTAATGCGTCACTGCCAGTTCAGTACCAGTAGAATAACCTAAATAAGATATTTATCTGCTGCTTGAAATTGTATTAGTTTTAAAAGTGTGGTTTCTCTGTTTAGACGGATAGTCAACACGGGACTGGAAGAAATGCCAAATCTTAACAGCCTGTACACAGACTCAGTCCTGCACATGATGTAAGTATTACATAGTTAATTACTACCTGTAACAAATCTAAAGTGCACACGGCTGGTTGCAGTTGGAAATGGAGTGAGTAAATGTAGATGTTTACCTATGAAAATCGAATCGGTGAAAACATATACAGGGTGTAAAAAAAGTCTGGAATATAGCAAATATTTCAGAAACTACCGGAGATAAATTTTTCAAAATTGCCAGACTTATATAGGTAAAAACGGTGCATCTAGGAAGGACAAAACCGTTTCTGTAACTGTACAGAGTGAGTCAGAAAAAATACAAACTTTTGTATTTTAAATTGGACACCCTGTATATTAACGAAGAATCAAATAGTCCTTCAAAAGAGAAATTCAACGATATAGGGTTTGACGGATTTATCTGTCAAAATGGCAAATGTGGGGTGACTTAAAGAATAAGGTTTACAACAATATACCGGTTAATATTGAAGCTTTAAAGGATCATATTAGAAAGAAATACGTCAAATTCGATGGGATACTGTCTTTAAATTCTCGTAAGACGTTGTCAAAAGTATCCCATCAAATTTGACGTATCTCATTTTTAATATGATCCTTTAAAGCTTCAATATTAACCGATCTATTGTTGTAAACCTTATTCTTTAAGTCACCCCACATTTGCCATTTTGACAGATAAATCCGTCAAACCCTATATCGTTGAATTTGTCTTTTGAAGGACTATTTGATTCCTCGTTAATATACAGGGTGTCCAATTTAAAATACAAAAGTTGGTATTTTTTCTGACTCACCCTTACAGAAACGGTTTTGTCCTTCCTAGATGCGCCGTTTTTACCTATATAAGTCTGGCAATTTTGAAAAATTCATCTCCGGTAGTTTCTGAAATATTTGCTATATTCCAGACTTTTTTTACACACTGTATAAGTGTTCATTATTGGTTAGGTGCGACACGGCACTGCGCTGGGAAAATCGAAGTCAACCGGTAATTTAAAGTATCTATTCATATAACGTGCCAAGAAATTACATTTTAGTGGGTCGAGGTGAAAGCCAGACCGCTACAAACATAGATTTTGCTTTCCTGAAAGGGTTTTATACCTGGTCCCAATGATATACCGCGAAACAGTTGCTGTTTAAATTCGACACATTCCGTAATGGAAAACAATATTCATTATTTAGCGCAGAGCACTGAGAGAATTACTGTTCCACTTATGACATACGCCCCAAAACTTCTTTCACAACTGTGATACACTTGTCAAAGCCCATTCAAATGTAAGCGGTAATTTACATACGCAAAATGCTACACTAAAAGCATTTCAAATCGACTGTAAATAACACTTCCACAGTTTATCATATTCTAGCATATTTAAAAAATGAAGGCCGAGAACATACAATACTAAATATTAAATCAAAAGTGACTTAGTTGGATACAGCGCTGGCAGATGCGAAATTTTAGAGAGTCGCAGATAGTTCAATTCTGAGGGTCGAGCGTAATATTTAGGCCGGTGTTTATGGCCAAATCGGCGAATTAGACGAGAGATTTGCGGGCCTCACAAAATGAACATCGGGCGAGCGGTTGGCACTCGATAACGAATAGACCACGGCCGTTTGAAGATCAGCAGCAAGCATCAGCGTTATTTACACCACAAAAGCAGTCTTTTCAGGATTGCATCAAGATGCGGGACTGATAATGGATAATTGCAGTACAGAGCATCAATAATTCATTAAATTCGACTGGAAGGTCGGCAAGAAATATCCGCAATCATTCAAAACGAGACAGCAATCGGAAATTTCCAAAATTCCCAGAATTTCCTTGAGAGGCTTCAACAAACCGATCTTCAGAAAACTCTTAATATACTAGACGGAAGAATGCAACATTATAGGCGTCCATATAATTTAGAATAAATATTGATACTGGCACAGAAGCTTGGTAATTTAGAATGCTTTTGTATCAATGATATGGAACTATTTTCTTGAGAAAAACCTACTTGTCATTTACGATAGAAGAAAAATTATGGAAAGACTATGCGGTCTCCATTTTTTACTTAGACAATGTTACTGAAACTGATACTAATCATTGGAATTCCAAAATACTTGCGCTTAAACAACATATTTTGAGGTATTTCCTACACAATGGAGAATAGCCAAGAAACTGCATTGCAGTAAACGTTACATGTAAGAAAGGTAGTAAGGCTGAAACAGAGCATTAGACTTTTAGACTAACTTTTAACAAGTAGTGCTGACACCATGGCATGTTATTGGTATATCATCTTCGAAAATCTCAATATAAATTTATCTTCTCTTACCCATACGAAAAACTAATCAAGCGAATATGTTGCTGTAACCGTTACTTATGGCAAAATTACTAAATCTGATACATAGCGTTGCATATCTGCACCAATTATTCAAAACAACACTGTTGGTATCTCATCGGTTTTATTATCTTGATGCTGAATTTTGTTGTTATCTATACAGTATAGAGTAATAAAAGAACGGCTCAGTTCAATGACCAAGGCGAGAATTAATAAAAGTGATACACATCGTTGGAGTTTTAGACCAAATCTTGATAAACATTCTTAGCACGGTGGATATTTCATAAGGAAATTCCTTTTGCATTTGTATTGTATAGCGTTCTGCACACCAAAGAATATCCAAGGGCTGGAAAGGCTCACTTTCTGTTAGTAAATAGCTCTATAAGGTCAGGTTCTCTTAAATTAGAATTATTTATATCATGTATGCACAAATGCATTTAGAAAATGTTACAGGACACGACCTGGACATGGCTGCAACCCACGATACTTGCTATATGCTCTGTATGGCCGCCGCAAATACTCCCGATGACTGCACGCTGTATTTTAATGGAACGGGCGTTTCTGAAACTAAATTGTTAAATTGATATCACGTAATGGCTACGTTGTTAACATTTGGTGTCAAACTGATATTGCTAAATTTCGGAAAATAGCCCTGGTTGAGGTCTACCTTATAAAATTCCGAGCGCAACAAAATACTTCCCCAGAACTTGCGGAACTGTCGGATCCGAGCTTCAGGGCGTATCGCAAGCTATGATTTCCTCTGTTGTTACTCCGGGATCTCGCAGTGGGGCTTGGAAACGTTCTTGTATAGGTAGATCGTGCCCTAAACTAATTGTGGCGGTAACGCGACGTGGTGAGTCCTTATCACGCCAAAATATGCATGTTTGCGGTAGACCCTCTGGGAACATATTATTGTAGTGTCAGCGACCCAGTGTTAGAGCCCTGACGCTTAGGAACGAAAGAAAGAGTAACTAAACTTTAGTTTCTGGATGCAACAAGCCACGAAGTTCAGTTTGAGAGTTGTTCTGGGAGTCGTATTCACGTACTGGACCCGACAAGCTAGACCATGACATGTACAGCTGTTTCAAGGAGATATTTGTAAGTTGTGGATTTCAACAAGCCACAAAAATTTGCTACGAGGTGTGGAGTTCGGGATCGGGTGTTCTTAAAAAGTTTTCTAGATAGGTCTAGTCACTCAAGTGTGTTATGGTTCTGGACGGTTTTTTTCAGACAGGTCAAAATCTCAGACTAGCGGGTTTAGCTAAGCCCACATGGCCTAGAAGCTACTGGTTTTTTTCAATTAGAGTTGGCTGGAAGGATAGTTGAATTTAAGCGTTTTTAGTAAACCGAGCATCTTTATTTTACACCTTTTTGGACCCCTCAATTAGGACTATTTTCTGGGGGAATTTATGAAGGGATATGCAACACGTTTGTTTACGCGGCTGTACGTGTCGCTCAGTCCCTTGGTTTATCTTCAATCCGCGCGGACGGAAGATTCAAGCGCAGATTGTTGCGTATGTAGCGGCGTGCAAATTGTAAGCTTATTATTTCTGCACAAATTGGTTTCCGTGCAGATGCTAACCTTACAAAGCTACATTACCACAAAAGCACACGAGAATAAACTGCTGAGCTGATACATGGGATGAGACTTTTACACTAATTTTTCACAAAATCTCCTAACACTACAGAAGTTTTTATTATTAGATAGAATGGAAAATCTGTATTATTTCCTACATATCAAAAAAATAACCAAGAGGGTGCATTTCGGCAAACTATGACGGCATTAATAAAGCTGATACTAATTTTTGGACTTTAGTACTTATCTTAATAAACACAATTAGCACGGTGAAATTCTATTAATGGGAAAATTAAATTTGTATTATTTTCTACACAATTAAGTGATCATATTGATGTAAACAATTCATGGAAAATATTAATAAACCTGAAACAAAGAATTAAACTTTTGAACTCACTCTTGGCAGGAACTGTTAATACTATAGAAGTGTTTATTATCTTGATGGAGACTCAGTTTACATATGTGTGACTTTGGACACACGGTACAACCCTTAATAAGAGCACAAAAATACACATAAACAAAGTATTAAGACTGATACATAGCACTGAACCTTTGAACTAATTATTCACAAAAACTGTGAATAGTTACCTACTATATACACTTTTCTTATCTTGAGGTAAAACCTCAATTTTATGTCTTTAACATTTTCTACAAAGTAAAGAATAATCCAAAAGACACATTTGAAGGAATTAATAAAATTTAAACGGCGATTTCGACTCTTAGAACTGTTACACTAATTTTTGCCGCTAATGCAACGGAAACATGCCGCCGCTCGGGAGACGGTCGGAGTCGACTAACCTTCGAAAAGAAGTAGAACTAAATTAAAGGGCGCCAAGTAGATCTAATTGGCACTGTTACTCTTTAGCTAACAAACACTAACTGACTCAAATCGTAACAAAAGACAACGTAACGGTGAAACTCATTTCTAAGTAAAATGATATAACGATCACGCATTCAAAGCAGGTGAACAATCATTGGTAAATAACAAGTCGTAATTACTGGCTTACAACCTTCAACAACTAACATGTAATCTCTTAACAACTAAGTATCACTCATATATACAGGGTGTCTCAGGATTTATGCTACAAAGGTGCGATGAACAACAAATTTTTGAATTTTATTTTTGAAAAACAGGTCGGTCTTGACAGTGAAGGGAAAACTATTTTCTTTTCAAGTAAACTACCCTTTTTGTTCATAAAACAGCAAAATTAAACTAAGAAGTTGTTCCGAATGAGAAATAATAAATACAATTTATTTTGTTTAATCTAAAAAATAATGATTTATTGTAAGTATGTAGGTCTTCCTGAAATTTGCATAGGGCCATAATTTTTTATTCTCAATAACTTTCCTTAGTAATGTTTTGCCGTTTCATAAACAAAACGGGTAGTTTACTTGAAAAGAAAATAGTTTTTGCTTCACTGTCAAGGCCAACTTGTTTTTTAAAAACTGAAAATATTCTTAAAACTCTTTTCAAACTAAGCAGAACTCAATCTCACAATCTTAAAATAAAATGCAAAAATGTTTAGTCCATCGCACCTTTCGTAATTTGGCAAACAGCCCGTTCGCTGAATGAACATTATCCCCATACAACTTCCCAAACAACTGCGTAATGCAACACGAATAACTTCAGGTACCTGCATGTTCGTCTATAATACCAAAGCATGAAGGGCTGGCATAGTAACCCAGTCTGAAAATGTCTAAACTAGCGAACTAAACTTGGGAATGCTTGCATAAATAATTTCGTTGCCCACTCAGCATTCAAAATTACAGAAGTGTTAGATGTATGCCTGAAAACTTCCCTCAGCAACAATTAGCTAGAGAATATTATTTATAGTGTTACACACCAAATACATCTTTATACAAATGATAAAGCTAATAAATCAATTAAATCTGTAGCTCAAAATATAGTAGTTGAAATTCATAATGTGCAGCCAAAGGAAACCAAGACGTTTGGCAGACTGTAGTGGATGGAACGGTAAGTATTCGGCGGCTCAAGGGCTGGATTGCTGTAGCATCCCGCACATTTCCTCTACGATCACGATTTGTCCACTCGCGATATAGCACGCTTAAGAATAAGTCCCTGCCCTGCAGGGCCACAAAGCTTTCACCACCAGCCAAACTCGATAGCCCCATATAGGAAAGGCTAATTAAAACATACACAAATTAGAAAAGCTAGCCCATACAAAATAAGTGCTCTTACCAAATGTGCCTTTCAATTACTGCAAGAAATCAGCATAACCTCTACTATGTGCTTTTGGGGTTAAAATTCATGAAATCGACGAAGATATCCGACTTGTGCGACAGTCTTTCAGCGGATTTGCATCCCAATAAAAGTTCAAGCTCTACTCACACTGACATCAAAGTGTACCCTCAGCGCGATGCACTTCAATGAAAATCAAGCAGCTAAAATGTATACACATTTCATTCTACCAATCTTTTACCAAAAACGAATAAATTTTTCAACGCCACGTCAATTGCACCTTGCGAATCAACGGTTGCCTAGCTACTAGGCGTTCAAAGTATTATATAAGTGGAATTATTTGAATTCTGCACTAAAGCGAATTCAGAATTAATCTTGACAAACACATTTACGACGTTTTTTTTAAGGGAATGTTCCTTTTGATTTTGTGTTATTTTCTACACACCTAAAAATAACCAAGAGGTGACGCTGCTGTAAACGATACATGGGAAAAGAGAAATAAAACTAAAACAGAGAAATACATTTTAGTTAACTCTTCATAAGAACTGTTAACAGTGCCAAGTCCTCATTATGTAAATGATAAGTCTCACTATAAATGTGTGTTATTTCATACAGTGAGAAAATAATAAAGAGGCTACATTACCACAAATGTTATATCTGAAGGAATTACTAAGGCCGATACATAACATTCAGCCTTTGAACTAATTATTTACACCAACTGTTAATAGATGCATAGAAGTTTTTATTATCTTTAGATCTTTAACATGATCTACACAGGAAAGAATAATCAAAACGATCACATTTCAAAGAATTAATAAAACTAATACGAAAATTTGCAGCTTTGGAGTTTTAGAACTAAGATTGACAAGCATGATTAACACCGTGAATTTTTGTTAATTGGAAAATTCTTTTTGAATTTGTGTTATTTTTCACACACAAAATAATAACAAAGCGGTCACGTTGAATGAAACGGGAGATTAGACTTATCAACTATTTAGTAGTTAGTAGTAGGCCGTTTTTGTCAACCCCGTGGACAAGGTCTAGGCATGCAGAGTACCAGGTACCTTAGTTTTACTTTGAATTTGCCGAGACTAAGGAGTTCCAACCCTACAAAAGATCTTTTACATGATACACATCGTAGTAAACAGGGGACCCACGGCTTTACATCACTTCCAAATGATGGCATGTGCATTTTTTATTTTTATAAACCTCACCGGGATCGGGGATCGAACTCTCGACCCTTAGATCAGTAACCAGAAGGCTTTACCACTGAGCTATGGAGCCCGGCACTTATAAACTAACTTTTAACAAGAACTATTAATGCTACAGAAGTCGTTATTATCTTAATAAAAAGCCTCACTTTAAATGTGTCTAGTTTTCTACACACGGAATAATGACCAAGACTACGTTATCACAAGCTTTACATGTGAAAAGATTAATCAGACATTTACATAGTACTGGAGTTTTGCACTAACTCGTCTCAAGAACTGTTCTCACAGTTGGAAAAGGTTACGGACACCAATGATTGCATTATAAAATACTTTCAGGTGGAACACATTAGCGTGAAACACTTTAAATCGGACAGACGACTAATACAATAGTAAAGCTAGTGCTCTTAAAGTCCTCAATGTGGAATAAGGATTTTTGAAACCACGCCAGGTGAAGAGTATGACATTTTCAATTAAATTGCTTTTATCTATGGCTGATGATATTATAATAAACAGTAAGATGAATTTCGTCCTTGCAAATCAGCAGGAGAATTCCCTAGGCTGTTTTAAGAATTCATCTTAGTATGCTCAAAAGTAATAAAGCAATAATTCTATTAAGAGAAATATAATACCAAATTAAATTAAGGGCAGGATATTAGACTTTAGAATAACAATCAATGAAAGTTCCTTTGGACTAAAATGAGCCGATAAGCCAATGAGATATGACATGGCTTTTAGTTTATTACGACATATTCACCTAAAGAAAACTATTTTCAACTGAATGCGGCACTTAATACGCACAGCTGTAAAATACAGTTACTGAAAAAACAATATCTTTACGTTCCAGGTTACATAAATGTGATTTTAAAACCACCATGCAAGAAGCTCCTTCTCATATTTACATTCGAGTAAAAAAACTATTACTCGATATCGCTTACCCATCATACCATACGCAGAAATGTTCTCTGTCCATGGCCAGCGTATTGTAATTACGAAAAATTACCTTCCAAATTTCTTCAGATCTTTACGTTTCAGGGTCCCTAGATGACGAAAACCAGGTTTTCTCAATTCCGCCTATCTGTCTGTCCGTCCGTCTGTCTGTCTGTCTGTTGGCGGTACTACTCAAAAACTATTTGTTGGAGGAAGACAATATTTTTCATGCATATTATATATCTACCTGGAATAAAACCGAGGAAATTTCGGACATATATATATATATATATATATATACAGGGTGACCACCTTAAAATAATAAAATGTTATTTGTTTTTGCTTCAACTGAGAAATAGATAGAAGCAGTAATTTGCACATACCTCAGGCTTTACCCTTGACGAAAATGGGAACCAACAGATACATAACAAATATTCTAAAAAATAAAACATGGGTTGATAATAAATGCGTTCTATTTGAAGCAGCCACATCTCACCGATCGTAGGCGGCCTTGGTGGACGAGGTAGCGAACGCGTGCTTTACTTCGGGTTGCGAACAAACCATAGAAATGCATTCGCTGGCTCGTTCGCAGACGCTGAAGTTCGAATCCCATCGGCGGTATTTTTTATTTGAAATTGATTTAATTCGCATAGCCAAGTGTTTCCTTTCATTGTTTCAGTTTTTTTACGAACGTGAAGATATTTTTACCCCTATTTTCCTTTGCTTTTTAAAATTGCTTTGTTGCTTTAACTAAGAAATAGATAAAAGTTATCATTTGCACGTAGCTCGGATTTTGTCATTGGCGAACACGATATCTAACAAATACAGAGTAAACATCACAAATGGGACATAATAGTATGGTGTTTTTTAACGCAGCAGAAACTCGTACAATTCGAGCATAGTCGTAGCCTCAGCTATTCAAGCATCGGATTAGAAACTGAGCTCAAAATATTCGTCTAAGAACACTGAGTTCGAATCCTAGGAGACTACGTTTCTTAAATTGCAAATTGATCTAATTCGCGAGAGGGCAGTTCCGTGTAAATCCCTTTACAGATTTTTATTTTTCAATGTTCTCATCTTTATGAAAACTGCGGCTCGAGACTGCTAAGTGACTTTTGAATAAGTATACAGTTGTCGCCAATTGCATTTCTGTATTAATTTAAAATAAGAAGTAGATACTCATCCGTTTTACTAAAGCATGGACTCCTAACGCTACAAAAATAAAAAAACCCATTTCAAACTGCAGCATTTCTCATTCCTGTGCGGCACGCATCGCTCTTCCGTAATCAAGCCTAAAAACGCGTGTTCCGACGCTTCGCTATCGATGCGTTCCCCACATTTCTTCGAATTTGAAGAGGCTAATATAATTGTCATGCGATACGCAAAAAAAGCTGGAGAAAGCGTAACAACGTAAACGACAGCTCCCCCAAAGGAAACAGACATCCAGAAATTTAATTTAAAATAATGAGGTTCAGCGTGAGGAACCCGGCCAAAGTTGGAGCCGCAGTTTTATAAAAACTGAAGTAATGATTTATGGCTGCGTGCAATCCCTTGATCAATAACGTCTTTTTTAAACTTATGGGCGGCAAGCAAATGCCTCTGTTTCAGCTATCCCCTGATCGCGTCTCTTATTAACATGCCTGCAGTAA
The DNA here is from genome assembly GCA_940337035.1 of Agriotes lineatus. NCBI lineage: Eukaryota > Metazoa > Arthropoda > Insecta > Coleoptera > Elateridae > Agriotes > Agriotes lineatus. Next base: position 97,584 of record CALNHX010004466.1, read on the forward strand.
AGGATAAAATGTGAGGCCAGGCTTAGATCTCGACGGTTTGCGTTATACAGGGTCCGCCATAGGTGCGGGAAATTTTCATATATTTTATGCTTGTCGTAAGAGTGGAAGTAGTTATTATTCGACACTATGTTCTACCACGGATGGTAAGTTAGTAAATATGAAAAGTAATCTGGTAAACATCGTGCTTTCGATGGGAAATCGTTTTAAAAAATGTCCGCGCAACGATTATTTCGTCGTTAATCCAGTATTCCATTTCTTGTTCGTGTTCCAACCGGCCATCCAATGCAAAAAGGAATTAATTTAAAATTTACAATGCAGTTTTTGAACTCAGCAGAAAGTACAAGGGTGGTAACTACACCTCTGGGTGGAATATAAAAAACTTTACCTTCAATCGTAGTCAATTCGTTTCGAAAGCCTGTAACAAGCGCAATCAAGCTAGAAGAGGTCTGTGACACCAGATGTTATGGTTTTTACCCAACGTACGACGCGCAGCTCAGCAGACGGTATAGTGCGCTTAAAAACTCATTTAAGGTATGTCCTGGATAGAGGTGAATATATCACATTTAATTCAACCCTACCCCAATTCAGATATAATTCAGTTTGGTCATAGCTGGCGCTAAGTAACGTCTTTTTAAAACACACTTAAGTTAAATTAAAGGTAGTATATTCACTCACATTCAAGGTCTACCCTAAATACGTGTTTAAAGTACAATATAAACCGATGTAGCGGCACTTCGGCATTCGAAAATTATTAAGAGTCAAAGATAACATGGAGACTATAATCATTACTTGAAATATAGGTAGGAAAAGACAATCTTAATATTAAATTTGAAAGTCAGGCCAGGTGAAGGTAAAGATAACAGTGCATACCCGAGGTTGCGTAAGGTCTACGTGTGGCTTTCAAAATAGCATAAAATCCTGAATAAACAGCCAGATTTCGAAAACCAGAAACCGGAAACTCTGACGTTGCATGCGTAAGACTCTCAAAAAGTTACATCGAAATCGTGGTATAAACAACAACGATAAAGGTTGAAGAAAATATTTTAACCCCATTACAAAACTACTACACATATCGGAACCAAGAAAACCCCAACGTCTCAGTAATAATGCGCAATGTTGTTTCCGTTTCCATAAACACAAAATAAATGAACTCAGAATTAATCAATTCCAAGTACATAAGTACGTAAGTAATTAAAACTACCTGATTATTAAATAACAAAAAAGTAGAAGTGTAATTCTTGCAGTTGAGTTAAGCAAAAAAACAAAACTAATAATATTTTGTTACGAACTACAATGACATTTACGACAACTCGCCAGCTCATAACGGTATTTACGAAAAGCCACAAAAAATCTAGACGACTAGCGCGTAAAATACCCTACAAAATCGGGAATGTAACTCACATAGAACCGCTAACCAGCCCATAACAAGAGGTGCCGGCTACAGTGGAGCGAGGAGGAGTGGTCCAAAACGAGATAACACAAGAGCAACGGCCTAATAAACGGTAAACAGATCTAAAATGAATAGACGCCACTACAATTCCATCACGATAAACGAAAATGCACAGGTAAACTCAATGAGGAACTGGGAAGCCTATGAATCAACCTTTTAACTTTAAACTTGGCAGTAATCTGGACAGCAATCCGGTTTAGCATCATCGGACCTACCTTTTTAAAAGCCACTTGAGCAACTCTCCAAGCTCCTCTTACAACTGTAAAATATCATGCACAATAACAAAGAAAACCACAATTAAATTACCATGACATGTATTGACCAAAATAATTGAAAACGTAGAAAAACCAGATGTAAATATGAAATATATATACGGCAGTTCGGTAAATTGGCATTAATTCTGACAAACGATATAACAGTAAACTATAAGCAAATAGCGGTAAATAACTCTATTAAGTAGCAGTTGTGACACAAGACAAAAGCTACTGCATAAAGTTAATCAACAACTATGTAAACTGACAGCATATGGAATGTAAATGATTGGTACACAACTGGAAGGGTTTGAAAATGCAGGAAATACACAATAAAAGCTAAATAACCGAGACATTACATCAACTGTCCGATAATTTGATGAAGCACACTGTATATATATATATATATATTAAACTGCAGATTAAACGTTAATAAGCAATACAAATGATACCTATAAGGAGCTTGATTGTGCGGCAACCGATGTCCTAAGCTGCTTTGACGGCTACGATGCCCAGATTATGCAGAGGACGAAACGGAAGGCATACTGCAAACAACTCAACGGGCTGCGAGAGCTGGACACTAGAAGAATATATCTATACGCGACGTAATGCGAAGTTCGCACGAAATCAGAACGGTAAAACGATAGCTTCGCAAACACAACACTGCTAATGAGTTCCCAACAAAGGCATCCGTCTAATCGACGCGAAATATAGAAGTCGGCGGCTCCGCGGCAAACCTACGGTAATCGACAAACGACCCCCCAAACGGTCACTCACGTCCCCACACATCAGTGTCCCAAAAGAAATGCGTAACGCACGGCCAAATGCCTTAAAACGACGGGAGTCATAATAACAATAAAACCAGCGGCATTCGCACACAGACTGAATAGCACAAAACGATAAACACCATCGCAAGCGCAGCCCTGAAGGGCGCGCTGCGGAAGATCTATTTCAAAACCAACTGTTGCGTGCAGACGCTGGGATCCAACTGAACTCGAAATACAGCGCCAGACAGCGCGTGATCGATTAAGAAATGGGGCAACCGAGCTGTACATGATAGCTTTCTCTCGCACCCATGGCCGTTGTTTGTTAAATTCACGTCGCGGAACGTTCCAGAATGCGGCTTACAGACAAATGAATGCCTTTCAGATCCGATCGCTGTAAGCAAACGACCCAGCGGTGTGCCTTAGAAATCATTAAATGCTTGCATAAAATTCGATATGCTTAACTTAACAAGCGGAATAATACGAAAAACCATATACAAGTGGGTCGTAATTTAGAAAATAGGCTAATCAGCCGTACGCTCGTACAATATAAAAATGAACTGACAATTTTTAATCTAATTAGTAACAAACATAGTGATACCCCACAGTGTACTACCTGCCAGGTTACAGCACATACAGAATACTACTGCCATCTGCCTCCACACCTGTGTCAAGTATGCGCAGCGTCATCGTTCGCTACTCTCAGTAAAAAAACAGAGGCACGGGAGTAGAATACAAGACAAAATACAGAGTTTGTCCTTACATAAGAAAGTTCGACAATAAGCTCTATAACTGAAAAAATATATTTTCAATGCAACCTACGCAGCACCTCTTAATTGGAATCCTTCATCCTCCAAAGCTATCGACCAAGCTCCTACAAAACAACATTTTATTTTCAAATATTTCCAAAGCAATCAACTCAACTATTGCATATAACGGGTGTTTTTTTAGAGGAGGAGAACTTTAAATTGAAATAAAACACAGAAAAATTTTTTTAATATCCATGAAATTGGCTTTATTTGAAAGATAATTTTATGGCATTTATGTTTGAATATGATTTCGGGCATGTGACCGCCGCGGCTGGCGTGTACATGATGTAATCTGGAGGTCCAATTTTCACACACTCTTCGCAGTAAATCAGGCTGTATTTCGGCAATAACGCCTCGAATGTTGGCTTCCAAGTGCTCAACTGTTTCCGGTTTATCGACGTAGACTTCCGACTTTACATATCCTCCAAGAAAGTAATCTAACGGCGTCAAATCGCACGAAAGAGGAGACCAGTTAACAGATCCACGAAATGGATCCACGAAATGGATCTGTTAACTGGCCACCTCTTTCGTGCGATTTGACGCCATTAGATAATTTTCTTTGACGATATGTAAAGTCGCATGTCTACATCGATAAACCGGAAACAATTGAGCACTTGGAAGCCAACATTCGACGCGTTATTGCGATTTACTGATTTACTGCGAAGAGTGTCTGAAAATTGGACCTCCAGATTACGTCATGTACACGCCAGCCGTGGCGGTCACATGCCCGAAATCATATTCAAACATAAATGCCATAAGATTATCTTTCAAATAAATTCAATTTCATGGATATTAAAAACATTTTTCTGTGTTTTATTTCAATTTAAAGTTCTCCGCCTCTAAAAAAACTCCCTTTACAAACATGATAAATCACATTAACAAATTTACATTTTTGATCAATACTGTACATAGAATTCACTTTATTTTTAACGCTACTACTATTGAACATAAATGTGCTCCTAGCAATGCAACACACGATTTTATCTGGTTACGAAGACTCTTCGATGATAGAAGAAACACAAAGCAAGCGTCACAAAATTTCTATTTATCATAGTTATGATGTATATATCAGCGATTATACGTTTGACAACGTGATATAACCGTTGTGGTTTTTCGCTGGATCCAACAACTAAAAATATTCAATCTAGAGCTAGAGCCATGATTTTGAACATCGTTGTTATAGTAACATTGTTGGAATTTTAATACATTTGATATTACTACAAAATAATACGATTTTTTCTTGTTTAATTAATTTTCCATTCATTATATAATCGTAAGGAATATCACTCGATCATCAAAACTAATCGATTACTTCTCACCAACTCGACGTATTCCTTAAAAAATCACTCCAGCTGCGCTGGCATGATTTTTCGCAGAATACGTCTCGTTGGTCGAGAAGTAAAATAATCGATTCTTTTTCATGCTCTTGTGGTATTATAACTGACTATACCCGTTGGTCTATGCTGTGGTTTAGGCAACTGCAAGTAACTTGAGCTTTTCTAATATGAAATGTCAAGGATACTGTAAATTGTCTTTTAATTTTAGTATGAAACTACATCCCCATATTTCATTTCAACGTCTTACAAAATCGAATAAAGGGCACCTTCTCTTATAATCGCATACGTTACGCCACAATCCCACTTCTGATTCTGTTTGAAAGGAAGCTGCTCTCAGAACCATTACAATGGTTTCATTAGCACGTCCATTCCAACCGTAATTGAACGCATTGTCGATTTATAACCCCAAAAAACCATCGAAACCACGCGAAGGCGCAGTTTCCCGCAGAGCTTCACAATCGCGTGCCTACTCCCAGACTAGTTAACTTAAGCAGCTCTAAATTTAATCAAGCCGTTACTGTCCGACTTTATCAGCGTATCATAAGCAGAACGCTGCTAATGCCGCTCTATTAGATTATTTCCGTCATACGTATGGGGCCAGTCGAGCCGAAAACTGTTAGCGACGGAAACGCGCCCTGCGACCACCAATTCCTGCCCGAGGCTAAGTTTTTGCTTTGTTTCAGAGACCTCGAGCACAACAACATCCAGCGAATCTCAAACAAGCAGGTCAGCAGGATTAAAGCCGAGCAATTGTAAGTAGCACGCGAAGTCGCTGCCGTTTGCTGTGGCAACACGAAATTAAGTGGATAGGTCTTTCCACCTTACACATATTTATTAACTAAGATGTTTGAAGTTCTTGTGGCTTTACTTTTGACAAAAATGCAGATTTCTGCGGTTTCTATTTTCCGAAAAAACTTGGAGTTGAGGCTTTGGTCGGAAAATTAATTTTTAAAGAGAGTGGATTATATATTTTTTAATAGTTGATGGAGTTCAGCTAATGCAAATGGAAATATTGAAGAATTCTTTCAGGAGCTATATATATTTTTAAGTAGATATCTAGAGCCACGTTTGAATCACTTTTGTAGGTATCTGTATTTTTACCAGCACACATCTTTATCAGCAGCAGCACAGCTTACCCAAGTTTACAACTCTGGGATCTAGTCGTTAATACATATACATACATTGATACAATTGTAATACACACGTAGCCCAGTTCAAGAGCCAGAGTTCTAACTGTTTTACCTACATATGGAGTTCCTAGAGTTGGGACATGTAGATGATTTGTTTTGGATCCACAAACCATGACGTACCTGATTTTTTTTTATTGTAAACTTTATACATACTTCCTGCAAATAAAACAAATGAAATATATTTTTTGTAAATAACACGGTCCTTGGTTTGTGGATTCAATAGCTTATCTCGTAGTACATATACGATCTCCACCTACCTATAGTAATACCATCTAGCTACCATTTTCTCCACTTAGTTAATCTCAGAGCTACCGTAAGTAGTTCAAAAGTGGTTCTGTATATATACAGTATATATACTTATTCTCACTTATTATTTATCGTAGTGGTTGCTCTTCGGATGGTGGTTCACATGCAATTTGGTGGGACATTATAGTTTATATAGTTTAATTTTTTAGATAATTATTTGAAACTTGAGTAGATACATTGTTAAACAATCTAAAATGAGTTGGCAATAAGTAATCAAATCAAAAGTGACTACATCTAGCCACACAGGAACACGGGCGTGTATGTTCTGAAAGCATGAATCTTTCGATCTAAATCAATGCAGGAGTGACGTCGAACGTAGATAATTATTTTTATATGGGCGTCACTGGATTTGTTCTCACCGACAGGTGTGATTAGAATTCCCTAATCCAGAAGGAAACGACCTCGACAAAAGGGTTATTAAAGTTGGTAAAGCTGTAAACTTACCTCCACCTATAAACGCTCAACTCGCTCTTAAGACCACCAACATGCAGTGGTACTGAGTACAGACGAATAAAAACAATAACATATATTGAATTCAAGGCTACAGGGCAAAATATCCAGCCGCAGCCGGACTGCTCACTCTACAATTTACCACCACCCGAAGAAAAAATTTATCATTCTGGTCACAATCCACCTTGTCTATTGACAACACTCGTGGTCCTCCTTTGAGCTGGTATCCATGAAACGAACACCCCACACTAATAATATCCTATTTGCTTTTAATTATTATATTAGAAGAGGTCAGGAAGTAAAATAATCGATTATTTTTTATGCTCTTGTAATATTATAACTAAAAATATTTTTCTCAAGGTGTTAAAAATACCGATTTGCAGACACAGCAAGCCTGCTGGTTGGATTATTGAAATCCACAAGGCTGCAGATGCACACATAATGAGATGAGGAGGCTTCCTCTAGACCTAAGGGTACGTTTATTCTGCAGCCTCGGTGCTTGCACATGGATGCCTAGCGATGGTGAAACAAAACTAACATTCTTTATTGTGGCATTTATCCTACAGCAGTGCTGCTCGCCTTGCTGCACGCTGCTACCCTTGCCACAGCGATGATGACAAACTAGTTTGATTTTTGAGCCTGGACCATCTCCCGGCATCCCTAAACTTGCGCTGTGATTGGTTCCTTCAAAGCTCCTCACCCCATCCGCAGTCAAGCGCAATACTTATTCCTCTCTCCGTGCGGTGTTAATAAGCAAGATAGGTTTACATAAGTATGAGTGACGATTTCAAGCTGACACTTATATCAGCTGCTTTTGAACGCAAAGCTATTTGGGACCAACGGCATACAGAACACCACAACAGATTCAAATTGGATAAATTATGGAACGACGTTGCAAACCACATTTTTTTCGAAAATTTAGCGCCGTCACTGTCAGATGATGATGAAAACATGCTTGCTTAAAGCGAAAACTTTAACAACCAATAACCTAGTACCACTAGTCCTCTCATGCCAGCATGACACAGATGTGGGCAGCTGGAGGGTAAATTGTCCAGGCGAGCATCACAGCTATATGCTACCAGCGAGGTGCTTGAGCGAGCATCTATGTGTCAGCAGCGAGGCTGCAGCATAAACGTACCCTAAGGCAATATGGGAATTCTGGCCTGTGGCCCGATATATCTTCGGCGATGTTTGGTGGAACGATAAAAATTCGGAAATGTTGATCTGGGACACGAGCGGCACCGGGAATGTACTGCTTTGCATTTGCGGCTTCCACATTCGTTTGTTGGCGTCCCTAGAGTTTTTATTATCTAATGGACACCAATTAAAAAACGACATAGCACCATATATGTATTATACATATATTGCTATCAGGGCCTGAAAACGGCGGAAAACATTACGGCGCCGACATAGTCTCACTCTGAGTATAAAGCGTCTAGTGCGAATGCTTGAGAATTCAAACTCCGCCTTTAGAAGCGAATTTTAAACTTGATTGCTTACCCACCGCGCGGACGACGCCGACGTGCTTGCGCACAGCTCACCTCATACATTGAAGAGTTGGTTGTCTGTCTCACTTCGTTCGTGGCCCCCCCAACTCATAGCCGCTAGCAATATAGTAGTGTAAATATATGCATAGCACTAAATAACTTTACTTCAATCACACGGGTATAGCACGTAAGACAAGAGCGCCTCGTTCGTACGTCCATCTCCGTTGCTGCCCGTTGCTTCCCTGAATCCCTGAATTGCGCCCTTCGGACCTAGAAAGCGTTTCATGCTCCGTTCCCACACTCACGCAGCGAGTTCATAGGCGTACACATCGAATTTATACCGGAGCGCAATTAACATAACAACACTTGCTGTAACCATGTAAAGTCTATCAACATATTTGAAAAGTATTCTTTCAGTTAGGCTTCCACTGCTCAATCACAATTATCATTGCAGCTTGTCCGTTTCTTCGATATTGTGGAAAACGGATGTTGTCTGGAGGCAAGTCTAACTAATTGGGTAACCTGCTGCAATATTTCATTACCAGCTTCTCGCATATTTTCTTTAGTAAAATAATAATATGGAGCAATAGTTATTGTAACTAACTCTTCTTGTGCAAGGTACTTAACACACACCGCCCCCGCCCACCCGGATTTTCTACTATGGTATTAATTCGAAGTGGGAGAAAGTAGTAAATCCTGCAATACATTCTCGTCACTCTTAAAATATCTAATTGAGACGTCATCAATCACGAACGCTTTTGCTGCAGTTGTTACATTTTTTGTGTAGGCTGTAAAATTCCTTTTAATTCGCTTATTATTGCCAACCATATCTCGCACCAAATGGTAATGTCAGCAATGTGACAATGCAATACAGACGCAGCATGGTTTACACCACCGAACCTCTGAAAATGTGTTGACGCACGCTAAGTGATTCATCACGTAACCCACAATCTGAAATAGACATTTAAAGAAGGTGCATGATGTCATAGCAAACGCAAAAGCTTAATTCTCAAAAGGTACTCATGACGATGCAAGATTTTTAGTACAATCTTTATATTTTTTTTATAGATGTAAAGATTCTAATCTATGTTTAACATTACTGTCAACAACGATTTATCTATAAATGTTTAGTCCGTTTGTCTTTTTTAGTTCTTGATGTCTTCTGAATATTTTCGACGCAAAGCCTATTATGTTATTGACAATACTGTAATTGACAACTGCTTTTCTATTTAACCAAGACTCAACGTTTTTTAATTAAAAAGAAGCCAATTTAAAAGCTTTAGCGCATCGCCTATAATAGCACTGGATTAATTACTACCAAATTTTAAATGAATCGATAATTTGTGAATTATCACGGGACTATGTGGGCACATTCAAAGGCCGACTAGCTACAGTGACGACGGCTGAGATCTAATACGAAATATTAAGCAAATTACAATTGCTAGGAGCGCCAACAAGTCTTTAAATAAGAAAAAATTGCCCTGATAGAAGTACTCATAAACTCAAAAATAAGGCAGTCGATCTCAAGATAATCTGAAATATATACAACGTAAAAGCCAAATCTAGAGGGTTGCAGTACCACAATCAGACAAGTACTGTATACTATAGTATATAAACGTGTAGTACGCCGGGTGCACCCAAAATGAGATTATCTAAAACAATAGTACGAGCCTAAATATCACATATCCTTCAGCATAAGCCATTCGACTAGATTATTAACATAATAAATAATTAAATGTATAAATCCAATTGAAATCACGTTTAATACACAAACTAAGTTGTTAAAAATTAAGGAATAAATACCTTTTTTTTTGAAAAATTAAGCTTCAATAAGGCCAGGCATTAAGGACAAGGAACGTAGGCGTTGAGGCCATAACACGACGCAAGATACAACGTACGAGACCAAAGTGAAATTATCACACATATAAGCAAAGGTAAATGTCAACGAACTCTGAATGGATTCAATCGAATACGCTGATATTTGGCACAGCAATATACCTAGTCGTAAACAAAATGAACACAATTTAGCCTAACGGGGAATTTTAAGAAATCGCCTCGAGACATGAAAGTAGCTACGTGAACACTGCACAATCAAACAGTTCTTATCTTCGAGTTGTTTAAAGGCTCCGATAGATGATTACAGGTTTCTTGACAAACAGCAACAGCCCACATCGCAGCAGGTCAAATCCGCTTCACAAACACGGCCCCATGAAGTGAAGCTATAACTTGCGGGAACAAGAGAAGTTCGGTCGCAGTAGCAGCTGCAAATACTTTCAAATCAGAAACATATAACTTAGACCAACGAAACAAGCAAAAAGGTTGCATGAAACTTACCTCGAATTTGGGTCACGTAACTTTAGCAAATTGGAATGCCTAATCCGTCATCTTGCGGGAAAAAAATACTCCTAAATGCCCCTTCTCAACCAAAATCTACGCTAAAAGCGGGGTGACAAAAAATCATCCTCAATTTCTAGCACGAGGTAACTAAGTCACGGGAAGCGACGACACGCAGCGAGACTTCCTTGGTTCACAGTGAAACGTAAAAGAAGCCTAAATCGTGGCCCAACAGCAAACTTCGCGATCAAAACAAGGCAAACCATCAACGCGCTTTGACAAGCATAAGGTCTTACAGCCTACCCCTCAAAAAGAAGAAGCCAACGTCCTTGCAGCGTAGGGGGGGAGGGGGGATAGTAACAACAAGCCTTTTTCTACGTTAAATTCAGCGTGTTGTCACTGTTAATAGTGATGTGTTACATGAGAAAACTCGTTTACAACGTACAACAAGTTTACTAAACACTGCTGGACTAGTTTATGCGAGGAGTGAGTCGTAGGCTGTACGAACAGGGACTGGTTCACGGTAATCAAAATAATGATACATAGAAAGTTGCAAAAACAAAGTTTTGCAATTTTATGGGCGCCACTTGGTATGCGTCAACCTGTGATGTATGTAATGGGGGATTTTACCAGGAAAAGTTTCCTCGCCGTTGACCGACGAACGATTGTTGCTGGAATCTCTTTAAGATGCCTCCAAATGCATCGAGGCTACAGATAGATTTATTTATATAACAGACTACGCTTCGTGGTACACACGAAAATTACTTACTCAGTACAGCTGAAGCTACGACCCGGGTACTTGCAGCTCTTCGCAAGAAACAGCGCAGGCACTGACTTCGCCTTACTACGACAACGTCTAGGCGGGTTGCTGGACCAAAAGCCCACTATCTAACAACTGTCCTGGGCGTTGAGCAAAGATTTAAACCCAAAGATCGCCGATATGCCCATAGGGCTCTCACAGCAATCTCCGACAGCGCAATAAGGACTCCTACATTCGTCCTTTAAATCTCCACCATAAAAAAGACTAACGAAAAACATAATTATTGGTTGCATCCACAAGGAAAATGAAAGCTTACCAGAGCTCGCCCACTTATTAAACCGCAAAACTACAAATTACCCGTCTACGCAGCACATGGCGTTAAGTTAGGTGACGATAAATGACTTCATATTCCCCCATCGATACAAACATACAGCAAAGCTCCTCACACGATCCCCAAGAAGGCCCCAAGCTCTACTTACAACAAAGTTGTCTAAACCAAAAGAATTACTTGAGAACAAATTAGATACAAGCATTAATTTTAAGAACATGGTTGCAAAAATCGTAATTTTATCCATATTTTTTGTCCCATAATTTTGAGCAGAGTCGTTCGGTGTCTAACTTAATAATTGGCCATCATGACTTTCAACTCTGAAACTTTCCTGACACCATTCCGTTAATTTTTTCAACTTTCAGTGGTTATTTCTACATTTTCTTGGCATATTGATTTAAGCATTTATAGTTTTTAAATAATTTTCACTTTACAAACAGAAAAATATTTTGAAATTCTCAGGAAATTTTATTGAAATCGAAGTTTTGCCATCAGAAGTAAATCTAGTAAAATATAAATCCAAATTTGAGGGTATAATAATAAGTAATTTACTTATCGCCAATTTGCAATCAAGCCATTTGTAATCTGATTGCAACGTTTCTTTTGGTTCACATCGTGCGGCCTTTTAAATTATTTATAACATTTACCTGTTTCGAACATTCAGTTGCTGAACATAATCCAAAACTACACGTAGGCAGAAATAAAAGAATTGATCGTGTTGAATGGTCGATGGTTTGCATTGTGAATTATATAATTAGCGTTTATGCAATCCAAAATACATCTTCATAGAGAATGAGCGGTAATATCATCGCAACATTGTAATGATTAGCGGTTTACCGGTTTTCAATTGAATTACACTCATATAACCCCAGGCATTTCAATTCAATAATTGTTCTATCTAGATGGGCAATCACAATACCGTTGCTATGGCACAACCAAAGTATTGCTTTAGACATCTACCATTTAATACAAAATATTTGTTGTCGCAAGCAACCACGGTCAATTCAAAGTTATTTAAAACGAATCCTGAAACTATCAAGCGCAAACTCTGATAAGCTGTTACCACTAATGGAAAGAAAAAGGCATGCATACTGCGCAATTAACGTGACACTTATATCCAATAAATGCAGACAAATTACATAAGAGGGCAGTTGCTCGTACTGCAATAAAATATTGAATGTATGATATCCAAAGACAACGTACGTATTTAATTGCGGCAAACCCACAACGCGTACACATAGCGTTCACAGCGTAACGTAGTATGCTAATTTTAAATGTAAGCTCAACGCACAAATACACAAAAAACGCGGTACTTAAGAAATATACATATAAATCAAAAATTCATACAACTAAATCAATGGTGAATCCGGCATAAACAAGAAAACTTAAATATCGTCAGTTCATAAATTTATTCACTACAATACATTTTGAATTGCAGAAAACATATTCGGTTAGAATAAAGAAAGGCCGAAGCTTATCTGTTGAATCCAATGTCGATCCAGGAAGCTAATGTGGTTTAATCTTGCATAGGTGCTGAATTGTGCGGTACCAACGTAAAAAAAAAGAACAGACTACGAAAACGAAGTCAAAAAGAGGCCAAAATCTATAAACTTTCAACCCAAATCCATAAACTAGCAAATCTATCCAATCCAAAAACTAGAAGTCCACGCCTAGAAAATGCATAAAATATCAAGTCTTGAAACAATAAGACGGAAAAACTCAGTTCAAATGTAAAACGGCTTAGCGACCCATCTCCACCCCAAATAGAGTAATTTGGAGGTAGTAACTTATCAAAAACCATCTAAAATAGGACGAAAAATGCGTAAGGACCAATTGCCAAAATGTGTTTTACGACAAAACTCACCGGGACAATGTTATCTCCGCATAGATCCACCGATTGGTGTTTTTCCTATGCTACGTAACTAATTACTAGAAGGATAGGTAAAAATAACGTAGATACAGTAACGACTCAAATCCCTCATAAAAGGCAAGACGCAAGGTCTCCGGAAACTTCAATTTCGTTTTTACGCGATCAGGCCGGAAGTTCTTCAACTGAATGAAAAGGATACCGATAAATCGAAAGTGGCGGTGGGCAACAAGCGATTTCACCACTGCAATGGTAAAATATATGTAAAATCAACAGGAAAAGCCTAAAAAGCTAAGACAAAACGAGATATCACACTCAGATACGACCAGATAAGCCAAATAATGTAATAATGGGAATAACCTTGGTAATAAAATTACACATGTGTAACAAGAGGCACTACCCAAATAGGGGTCCCATTTCGATACATTGACTGAAAATCCTTAACCGCATATGAACATATTCCTCAAAATCTTCAAAACAAACACTCATTTTGAAACTGATAAATTATCAAAATGCAAGAGCTTATTAATCAAAATAGCGCTTTCAGAGCGGCCTAACAAAACCGGGAAATATCACTTAATCGGTGCGGGAGAATGCGAAAACATATTTCGGCTTAGGAGCAGCAGAAAGAACAATATCCTTTAAACACAACCTAGTAATTAAGTAACTGTTTGGGAAAACTAAGATCAGGTAAATTACTAGGACTAACGTTGGAAAATAAATGTTTTGCTACGGCAAAATGAACGTACCAACGGTACGAGGATAAAGTCGTGTACTTTATGACAGCGCTACCGTATTTTTCAGACGGGGATATAAATCTGGAATTCCACCAGAAAGATTTCCCTTCAGTTGCAGGAAATGTACACAGTTTCTAAAATATGTGTCGCCTTCCGTCACAATTTGAAAGCTTCCCTTACTTCAAGAATTCGCATAAATTCATCTTGCTTCACACAACTGAAATCATACATCAGAAAACCGGAAACACCTATATTAAAATAACACACCTAAAAGTACATTACTCGCCGATCACAGCTGCGTCGCATACGCGTAGGCTACACAAGGTAAGAACCTGATATATGTTTAGCCGCGGTACTATTCCAAAGGAGAAAACACTGTTGACGGCCTGGTGACAGGCTAACGGCAGATTGCATGTAAACACTACTGCATCCACATAGGAAATAAGCTAAAACTTATGTCCGCTTTTCGTCGATTAATTTTTAAATATTTTATTTTATTTTACAGGCATGGGTTTAACTTAATAAAATATCCAAAATTCGCTGTAATTTACAACATGCATTACTTAACTAATAAAATGTATCTGAATGCAGTATTTGGCGGTAATGAATGCAAGAACCAAAGAAGTCACACCGGGCTGAGCGAAGATTTGGCGAGCAACGTTGGTCAACGCGCGTTGTAAAAAATGCTTTTCAGAGCTGCGTCGAGCCTGAACGTCGCTCTACAGGGCGTTGAGGAGACACTATTGGGTTCCTTCAAGATCTTTCCCAGGTGTTGAAATGAAATTCCACTGCACAAGAATGACACCGAAACGGGATTTCAAATTCTTAGGTTGCGCTTTCGGAAGCTGGAAAACACTCTTTCGGAACTTGGAAAACATCTTCTAAAAGCCGTCAGTGCTCCATAAATGGCAACCACATCACATGGGACGACACACTTAAATCACGTTCATCCTGTTTGCTTGACTGTAGCTTGCTGACTGACTGCGGTCTCCCCGAGCTAACTTGGGCCTGCGAGAAAAGTTCCCTCCCTCCGCGTTCATAAAAAGGTAGTAGTGGCGTTAATTCCCAAACTGACCCAACTGCATATGGTAGGATAATACGCATAACCAAATATTATAACAGGCATTTCACATTGAAAGCAGCGGTTTAGCAGATAATTAAGACAACGCGCCAGTTTGTAACGGTACAACATGGTATTTACGATAAGCCAAAACAATGCTAAACGACTAGTGCGTAAGCTAATTTAAAATCGGGAATGTATCACATAAGACCGCTGCCCCAGCCCGCTACAAAGAAGTTTGCCGACTAACTTTAGCGAACCGAGAGGAGGGTTCAACACGAGATAACACTGGGCAACGGCCTAATAAACGGTAAGCAGAACTTGCATGATAAGCCGCCACCACAATTCCTACTCGAGAAAAACATGCACCGGTAAACCCACTGAAAAAAGTGGAAGCATACATGCATTTACCTTTCAACTATAAGCTTGACAGTATTCTGGTCAGGGGACCGGCAACGTCATCGGACCTACCGCTGTTACGGTATAAAACTGTTTTTACAACACGTCGGGGTACGAGAGTGCCACCAAACTTATTACGTCCGGGAAACGTCAGCACTTGCTCCAGGATTCACGAGAACAGACTAAAAGCCACGGCTGAATACGCTCAGGGAGATAGGCGTGGTCCTACAAACGGAACGCCGTAGGGACCAGCTTGACGACATGTACATGTTGTTACAAAATAATATGGCATATGGCACTATACATTGAGAATCTATTCGCACTGCATAATGAAAGAGGGGTGTTGTAACAAACATTAGTTAGTGCACAAATATGATAACAAACATTAGTTAGTACGCAAATGCGCTTGCATATTGCACTGTACAACGCACACTTTTGATTAGCGCGGAATGCTTACGTCTAGTACAATACCTTCACTTAACTTCACCTGTGGCGGTCAAAGGGTGTCCAGCTTGGAGTTCGGCGGTTGTCCCAGGACTGCAAAACGGGGCGAGGGGCGCCAAAAAGCTTGAATTCGCACTATAAACGTTAATAATAATATAACTGGTATCTTTAAATAGCTTGGCTAGCGGCGATTGATGCCCATGCTACTGCAAACAGCTGCTTTCCAGACAGTGCAGAAGACAAGTAAGGAAGACTGCACCAACTCAACGAGCTGCGGCCGACGAAACCTGGAATTTACCCTCTACGAGTAATAATCGAAGCATGCTGCCGAAAATTGACAGAACGGTAAAAATCGATGGCCTCGTGAAACAGGATAAGCTGCTAATGAGTTTTCACAAAGAATCCGTTCAAACGACGTAATATATGGGGTGCCACCCCACGGTAAACGACAACTCAGAGGTTTACATTGAACAACAACGACACCCAGTTCGATCGCCGTCCGTAACCACGTGCAGTAATGTCCCAGAAAATGCGAAACGCACAACACTTGCATTGAAATACACATGACACACATACTGAAGGAACAAACCGTTAGGAGATAATTGGCACAATAAACAAACGTCAAAAACCCTCGGGAACGCCACTTCCGAAGGGGAGCCTCGCGAGAGCACCACTTCAAAAACCAACTACTGCTTCAGACGCTGGAGAGATTCTATCTGCAAAACCGCGCGAAGACAGCCTAATTGAAAAGTGGTGAGGGCAAAACCTCCGACTTGCTCTCTCGAACGCATGGCAACTATCTCTATTCTGGCTCAAATATGTACAAGGGGTCGAGATGGGCCCGAGGCCGCGATACCCCAGACTAAATATAAGCGGAAATGTAATTCGGAACCGAAAAAAATAATTCTAAATTAGCCGTAGGCTCCTAACAATTGCAAATGTCCTTACAACCATCTCAACTTGTTTTCTTATGTCGTTTAGACATTATGATAAATAAATTAATTAATATCATCTAATAAAATAATAAGCGCGCACATATTTTTAAAGTAATACATTACGTTTAAAATAATGATTTGCTTTTATTTTTTTACTGATATTCATTTGTTACTGAAATTGGTTTTTCTCCGAGAGCAACATCATAAGAGCTCCGCTTTAACCGATTATAGTTTTATTTGTCGTAAGATACTTGCTTTTGGATAAAGCAGAGTGAAGCTCGAGTAATTTTTTGGTAACAGACCTTCGAGCTGAATTACCTAAAAGCTTGAATGTAAATATACAAAATATATAACGCTGAAAATCAGACATCGATCAGTATTTCTTTATCTAATTTATCTAGTTCAAGCAAAATAACACGCAGTTTTTAGTTTTTGATACCACATATTTCGAAATTTAGTAATCGACACGTTAGTAGAACGAAAAATTCATATTTTCTAAGTTTTTAACAATGCGGCAAATCATATGTACAGCAATAGCACAACGTACACTTGATAAATATGTAGTTTTTAGCTTTTTTGCTTTCAACTATACACTTAATTGTAAGTAGTCACAGTATGAGGGGTAAATGAAATGTATCTGATCTTTTAGCAGACTACTCTCAGCTTCATTACCTTCAGTTAACATCAAACTACTGCATATTTCGTCTATTTTAACCGAACTTCTTATCTTTTACCGAGTAAGGGATTCCTTTGTTTGAGCCACTGCATAATTATGCTAAGCAATTCATGTGTTTAATTAAAATACATCTTTAGGAGCAAACTGAAATTATAATCCAAGCAATAGAGCCACCAAAGCCTCCATTTAGGGCCGCAGCTTTTTCGTAGATATTCGATCCACTTTTCTCACGCCCCCGCCAAAGGGCCCGTCAACGTGCATTTTGATATCAATCAAACGTTTTTCAGCGACCTTGTTCTGAGTGTTTGCTATGCAAACCACGCCGCGCTCGTAATGAGTTCGCTTGAAATATTCAAAATTTATATGCTTGCAGGTTATTGAATTACAACAACTTACAGCTCGTCGAAGAGGAGGCTTTCTACGGATCTCAAATTGCCAAATTGTAAGCATTTTTCCTGAATAAATTTGCATTCGCTCGGCCGGCGCTCGAGGGCTCCTTTTCTAGTGCAGTGTCAATACTCTAAACCGCTAACGTGTTTGCACCTCAAATGCACCCTCGGCGTCCGCTGGGCCGAAATCGATGCCCCGATTGTCATCGCAGAACATTTTTCCAGGAGCCTCAAGGGGAATATCAACCTCAGACATCTCCACCGGCGGGCCTTCGCAGGACTTCAGAGCCTGAGGTATATGTAAGTATCTAGGACGCTTAATTCCATGTTTTATTGTTTATTGCGCAACATACCATGTTAATAATGTTTTATGGCAAGCACAGTGTGTTTTATTAATAGTGGGACGCAGTGCAACTGTAAATACGTAAAGTCAAAATAAGACGATCTAGTAAAATATGCCTTGATAGCATGATTCCCTTGCTATTAAGCTTGTAGCTTCTCGATCTTGCCGTGATATAGCTGATTTTAAAGCTTCAATCTCGGCCGCCTAAGCGCTGCAATCGGTACACAAAGAACGACCCGCTTCTTCCCGTCAGAAAATGGTTTATGCTAGAGCTTGCTTGCAGATAACGTGTTCTTCGTCCCAAATTCTCGTCAATTTGGTTGTGCGGATCACAATAATTATCAACTTCGAATAACTTCCGATTTGTCTATCTGCTACATTTCCTGCCACCGCGACATCAACCATGGGCGCAATGGGCTGGGCAGTACCTCTCACACATGTTTTGTTTTGTCTCGTCTCATTCAATGTACACTTTATGCAAATGCTGACTTTAAAAGGCCATTAAAAATTTTATTTGAAGGAGTGCATGATCTAATTATTTATCAAAAGATTACGCCATCGCAAGCAAGTTACATCTTCTCTGTCTCGTACGCTAGCTCGCATAAGTGCATTAGCACCGCCATTGTTCCAAAGAGTTCCGTAAAACTTTCTAAGATCCATGGTATTTAATCTGAAAAATTATTTTTTTATTTTCGTTATAGCACAAAACCTATTACAAAATAATTAAGCCATAGTAGCCTATAGTATCTAGAGAACTAGAAGTAGTGAAAGTTTATGATGATACATCACATGAATTGAAGAACTTTATGATCTCTACAAAAAAAAAAGAAAATCAAGAAAACTACATTGATCAATACAGGTTTGGACATGAAATAGTGGATAAAGAGTATTCATAAATGTTATACTTCAAACTACTCATATTCACCAATATAAAAAATTGAGTAGCTTCTGACAGAATTGGTGTCAACAGGTAAAGAGGATAAATACAAGATGTTCCACAAAATTCTTCAAGTATCAAGGGAAGTTAAACAATGGTTACAAAACCAAAGAAATTATGGGAGAGATAGTATACTTATTCAACATGTAAACTGAAGTAATAGAATTATTCAAGTTTCTAAACGCGTTGTATAAGAGGTAACCTGAGTAAGTGAAACGGTATTTGACCAAAGTCCACTTGAGATCATTTATAATAATATAATAACCCAAAAAGGGCATTTCAGTGCGAGGCGAGTCTTCCAGAAACTGTTTTGAGTCAGATTCCTGCGTAATTCTACGAGCTCTAAATAATAAATAGTTGTGAATGCAAGCTGCCAGCTTCTCTAACAGAACACTAAAGTTCAGGAGCGCAATACTTCTAGAGTGGAAGTTCCGTCTTCAAAGAAAGTGAGAACGCCTGTCCTAGGTGCAAGAACGTGGACTTCCGTACTCGCACTCAATTGATAAAGGTTGATTATCTCCCCGTTTGAAAACTGAAAATAGCAAATTGCGTCCCATTGCATCTTCTCACATCCCAAACCTGGAGAAATTTCTGGGCTGGGTGTTCGACTTTGATGAGCAATATGAGCCAACTTTCGGAGCTTTATTACATTAAGTACTGTAACCATGACTGAGAAGAAGGTAAAAATTCTCTTGTTGTAAACTGAACTAGCTGGAAGCAAAATGACAAATAAGTATAAAATACTAAACACAACGACAGGATTACGAAACGACTCATTACAAATGGTGATACGACGACTGGAGCTATGTCACTGTTTATAAAGATCACTGCAAACAGACTCACACTTAAGCTCAGAGTATAGAACCAGCTAGGTTTATCAAAGGTTTTTCTTTCGAACAAAGAACGTAATACCTGGGATTGATAAATAATAATTAAAGTTTCAGATGTGGTAAAACTAACCACAAGGTAAAGGTAAAGGTTCAAGGTAATTTCAATTCTCCCAACTGGAGAAGGGCTGCTATAGGGACCTTGTGTCCCTCTTCAGCCAAGAACGAGAGTTATAGGATGGGTGAAAGAAAGGAGGGGTGCAGAATGGAAAATAGAACAGGAAAAGTGTAAAAATACTGCCCCGACATTTGCCTCCTGTTGACTCAGGAAAACCACCTAAAAACCTGAATCAGAGCAGATGGTCTCGGGAATTGAACCCATGACATCCCAAATGCTAAGGAGACGTGCTAACCACTAAACTACGGAGCTCGGTAAACTACCCACACTATTCTAATGATCAGGGGTTGAAAGAATCAGTAGCAGTACACAAAACCCATAATAACAGGCACTGTCCATTTTCTCCACCTTATAATAATTCTATAAATGGGTTGATCTAATAGATAAACTGCTCCTATGTGTGATTGCTGTGTTTTACTACTGCAGATCGGGTTATTTGGATATACTCTGATTGATTGCTTCTCGTCGTAGCGTCCGATGTTCTCCTCTTCTTTTCTACATAGTTGGAAGCATAATAAACAGACTTCACGATCAACACATTTAGCAATAATAATACACTATCACTTAAAAATTCGTCATAGAAACCCCTTTCTTATCTTATCTTTATATGATTTGTATGACGGCTTTAACATTTTTAGTTTTTATAGTACCAGAAGCAAATTATTTTCTTTCTTTTAATCTTCGAGCAGTAAATGTGTTGACAAGAAATTGTCGAAGAATAACTTGCGTCATCCTTGCGTCATTCTCCTACATAAATGTAAAACGATTGAACTGCCTAATGTAATTTATTTTTATGATTTTGAATAACCTTTGTTGAATGCCCTTGATATGCTACGAAGTCCCGCACAAAACAAATACTTCGACATCCCATGATATTGGTTTGCCTTTGACGAACTGTATAATTGACAATTTTCCTCTGAAGCGTGTCGTCTGCTCGTCAATGTACACATATCTCTTTATATCTAGTTATAAAAACCTGGCTGATCTCATTACTGCAGTCTGATGACCGCTATAAATTTTTTACATTTTACAAGCAGCCAAACAAATCTATCGCTAGTCACAAATAAATTTATTCCTAGACAACTTTCACCGTAAAATCTGACTCGTACAAATTTGTTTAGGCATCGGAACAGAATGTGCAAGACAAGCAGTATTTTAATTTCTTCTGCACTGGCATAACTTATTCAGCCATCGACACTACAGCGCCATTTAATTTTTGTTGGTAAATCATTTTGTTAAGGTATAAAACCCATTTAAGAAACCGCAACAAACTAAAAAGTGTCCGATAGCCCAGTGGAGGAGCCGAACGGCAGAATAAAGTTATACCAGAAGAGTACAGGAGACTCCCGAACATTTTTGAGCGCTACCTGCTGATATACAGCTTGAAGCAAGAGAGTGGAAAGCGTTTCAACAGGGTGAGAACTTTACCTGCTTTAGGAAAAATTGGTCTGGCTAAATCGGAACTGACCGTAATTCCTAAAAATGTCTTGCCCTAAAAAAGCCCCGGCAATTTTAACTGCGCCGCGTTAGACGTGAGTTAATTTATAAGAGCAAATACAGTGCAGGTGCACTTCTGCGCCCTACAATCTAACCTAGCTGGCGAAGTCACCCTGGCGGTCAATGAAGCAATCTACACTTTACAATTTTGAATGGCCTTCACAGCCCTTCAGCTGACAGTAATGCTGACGGCAATTATCATGCATTAACTTAGGTCGTGCACAATATTTTTGTTAAGAGTTGTGTTGCTAAACTTTGACCTATCCGAAAAATTTGGCCTTTAAAAATGAGCTTTTCAATTTTAAGTAGGTCCAGTACAAGTTTTGTATTCAGGGCAATTAAAAAATAATTTTACACATTAAGCATCTTACATCTCATTGAGAACGCATATTTTACTAATGAACGTGATGTTCCACCGTACTCCATTCTTAATTATACTTCTTGTATGGGTTGACCATTAGATCACCGTTACAGCTTATTTGATTTTAAAAATATTGATTTAAAATAAGTAGCGTTCTAAACGAGCTAACCTGCACTTGGAATTGTCCCGATTCCGTTCTTGTTAGCCATTCAAATCCCGCCGAGAAACGCGAACAAACGGGAGCGTATCACGGCGCAAAAGGGGAAAACAGGTTCCGTAAACAGAATTAGTCCTGCATTTTGTGGAAAATTGAGGTGAGCGAAATTGTGTCTACATTAGAGCGCATTCAAGCCGACAAACTTGATTTTGTTCCCTCGGAGGTCTTTAGTGTCGTGAAAAATTGCCCAGAATAACAAACAGGTTATGAAAGGAATTGATGATCCTGGCCCAGATCAGTCTGGAGGGCGCTGTCGCCGCTGCGCTACGAGAAATACATCCATGCTTGTTTAAGTTTGTTTAAGATAAATGGTTAAGCCAGGAGGATGATTAAAAAGTCTATTAAATCTTTACAGAAAAACGTTCTCATTATTCTCAGAAGCAAACAAACTGAACTTAATCAAGTCAATACGTCTTTTATGATTTTAGTATTATCGATTACCTAACGCATTTGCAGTTCACCACAGCCATTGTTTGATTTAGAATTAATTACACCACTTAAACATTGTTTATCTCAACTTTTAACTGCTTCCTGCAATTTTATTTTTACGAAAGCATGCTTTAACATCTTCTACTAATTTTAATAAATATGTTCTCTTGAAATGCTATCGCAATTTAAGTTTTGATGGTTATTATCGCTATAACAGTAACACACATCTCATAACTCATTAGCTCCAAATTTCATTATAATCTTCCATATATTTCACCAATATAAATAATTGTTGCAGTATTCTTCTGCGCTACAACCTGCAACAAGTTTAAAGGGTTGCTCGATTAGATAACTTGGTGGACTTGGTCTTAGACTGAAAAAGCAGGCGCTCGCTTGCGACAATCAAATCAGTAGGTGAGAAAAATGCTTGATGGCGCCACCATAGTGATAATTGGCCGGTAATGTAATACAAAGGTTTCAACAAGGAAACCCTTGCTCACGGCGGCGGAGCGTGATGTGCGGAGTCCTGGAGTCTTTTCTGAAAAGGAGCTTCTCACTTTCCTGAAAAAGCGTATTGCATGTTGCTACGCAAGAAACTATACATGATGAAATCTAGTAAGGCTATATTGAACGCACCAAGATACATATGATTCATGTCGGCTGGACCCGAGTCTCGATCGTAAATTTCGGGTTAATGAAACCTGAATCAGTGGAGTCAAGATTTGGTTGGTGGCGATCAATTATAAGACGGCGCCAATACAAGAATGGGGTCGAAATAGAGTCTTGTCAACGTAATTTAGTAGAGTACTTGTGAAATCTGATACGAAATCGAAATTAAAGATCTACGATATACCAAACAGACGTGAACAAAACTTTAAGTAATATCTTACCTAAGACCTTATTGTGTATATCCGGCGAGAAGTAGTAGGTGGTCACTAGGGTTGTAAAGTGCTGCTAAAATAAAAAACCGTAAACTATACCCTGATTCGACGCAAGTAACTTTAATACCAGATACCCTCTCCATTGACAAGAAACCAATGACGGTGGCATCCGTATTTCAAACTGATATAACACGAGTTCTGTATGACTCAATGTTGCCTAACATTGTACGGAACTTGGCAATTCCATGAGTTAGAAAAGGTTCAAATACTATTTGCTATAAGAGTAACCGAAATAAAAATCGGGAGTGTGCTCCCCTAGACTTTCTCGCATTCGCCTTGGTACTGATAACTATTGGTGTTTTCACAGAAGATTTTACCAATTAATTGTTTTCTAGCAAATTTGAAAAGTTTATTGCAATGTATACAGTGTGTCCCCGGATTGAGTTCACTATAGGTATAATCGACAAAAAATTTTACAATTTTATTTTAATGTTTTGGGATCCCGCCCTGCTTGGTCTGAAAACAATTTTAAGCACAGTTTTAATTTTTAGAAGTTAAGTCGGCTATGAAAAATGTGAAAAAACTATTTTCTATTAAGGTAAACTACCCTTTTTGTTCATGATACGGCAAAATTTTGTTAAGAAAAGTTGTTTAGAATGATAGTTTATGGCCCTATACAAAATTTCAGAAAGATCTGTCGACTGTCGGAAAAACCGTTTATTTTAGATAATTGTATTTAATTTTCAGGTAAACTATCCTTTCTGGTCATGATACGGCATTTTTTTATTAAGAAAAGTTGTTCAGAATAAAAACGTATGGCCCTGTACCAATTTTCAAAAAGATCTGTCGACTTAGATTAAACCGTTATTTTTTAGATTAAACAAATTGCATTTACAGACAGTTCTTTCTGAAATTTTGTATAGGGCCACAACTTCTCATTATGAACAACTTTTCTTAATACAATTGTTCCGTATCATGAACAAAAAAAGTAGTTTACCTGAAAATAAAATACAATTATCTAAAAAATAGTGTTTTCTAAGTCAACAGATCTTTCTGAAATTTTGCATAGGGTCGTAATTTATCAATATAAACAACTTTTCTAAATAAAATTTTGCCGTATCATGAACAAAAAGGGTAGTTTACCTGAAAATAAAATAGTTTTCGCTTCCCTGCCAAGGCTACTTGTTTTTCAAAAACTGAAAATATTCTTACAATTTTTTTCAAACCAAGCCGGACCGAATCCCAGAACCTTAAAATAAAATTCAAAAATTTTTAGTCCATCTCACCTCATGTAACATCAATCCTGGGACACACTATTGTATTTTCTTTTCAGGTAAACTACCCTTTTTGTTTATAATACGGTAAAATTTTACTAAGAAGAGTTGTTCAGAATGGGAAATTATGGCCCCATACAAAATTTCAGGAAGTTCTACCTACTTAAATCAAACCGTAATTTTTAATAAATAGGTACTACAATGTTAACGGTTTAATTTAAGTAGGTAGATCTTCCTGAAATTTTGTATAGAGCCATAATTTATCATTCTGAACAACTTTTCTTGGTAAAATTTTGCCGTATCATAAACAGAAAGGGTAGGTTACCTGAAAAGAAAATAGTTTTTGCTTCACTGTCAAGGCCAACTTGTGTTTTCAAAAACTGTAAATATTTTTAAAATTCTCTTCAGACCAAGCAGGGCGGAATCCCAAAACATTAAAATAAAATTGTAAAATTTTTTGTCAATTATACCTATAGTGAACTCAATCCGGGGACACACTGTACATGTATACATACAGCGATAAAATTACATTTTCAGGTAACCACTACCTGTTTAGGTAAAGTGCCGCTTTAGGTTAACCTATCATACTGAAATTTTATATCTGGGAGTTTTTCTCAATAATAAATGTATGTTCAAAATTTCGTGCAAATACCTTGAAGCAAACTGGTACTTTACTTGAATGGATACCGCTACCTGTTTAGTTAAAATGCCACTTCCGGTTAACCGATCATGCTGAAATGTAATATCTGCTAGTTTTTCTACATAAGAAATGTATGTACAAAATTTTGTTCAAATATCTCGAAGCAAACTGGTACTTTACTTGAATAGGTACCGCTACCTGTTTAGGTAAAGTGCCACTTCCGGTTAACCGATTTCGCTCAAAATTTGATAGGAATCTACAAATTTTGAATAATGACTATGTACATCATTTCAAGGGTCTAGATTATTTCGTTTTTAAGTTATCGTGTTCACACACACACACATACATGCACACACACACACACACACAGACATAATTCAAAAAATGGTTTTTTCGGACTCTAGGAGGTCTAAAACGTCAAGATTCGTCAAAATCTCGAAGTCGGTTTTTTTGACGATTACAATACTTTCTCTATACTACCGTATGCGAGAAAGTAAAAAATGCAATAATTACTTTGGTAGCTAGGCAACAAGTAGGTATTGTAGGTAATTCCAGGAGCCTCGACTAATGTTGAATGCTACACTCAGTGCTAATACGTTCCATAATAATGTTGTAGGAGATAGTTAGCCAAAAAGTTTATTGAAATACAAATTATGTTGTGGTTCCTTAAGGTCCAAAAGTCACACATATAAAAATTGATAAATTATTTTACGTTTCGCCACTTTAGATGGCTTCTTCAGAAATTAATGAGATGCGTTATTACTAAAATACAAGGGTTAAAAATTAGATTAAGTGAAACACAAAAATTTGTCAAGGCTTACCAAGATGGCTTCCAAAAATGTTTATAATAATTATTAACAAAGTTTGCAAATGACTGAATAAAGCCACATTGCAGAGTATACGGCGTCAATGTAGATAAAAATTTATGAAATTTAAACAATCATTAGTGATTGAGGTTAAACATTAACTAAATATAGTCAATGTAATTGAGTAATTAAACTTTTATAAGGAAACAATTGAAAGACATCTTGCTTTGATGAAACAAGCTGCCAGAATAAGGAAAAGTGCAGCTGTCAAATGTATGCGTACGCATATTTAACTTGTGGTCAGGTCCGTATTTCGGAAAATGTTTGATGAGACGAAATAATTAAAATTTAAATAAATTTAGGGGAAACTACAAATTGGAGAGAAAAATTCGAACAGTTTTACTCAATTAAAAAATATGTTAAAGAGTAATAAGGGAGTTATTTAAATAAATTATGGTAAATAGTGCTTAGATTTTCAATGTCTGTTTTATAATTGATAGCATTTGGGCTTTTTTTAATTTCTGTCATTTCTAAGCACTTTCTTTTACGAGTGTTAGCCTCTTTATGTAAAATTTTAGGTGTTGTAAAATTGAAGTTATGGAAAGTTTCTATAGTGTGATCTGTGAGTGCAGTTTTATTATTGGAAGGTGAAATTGAGTTTTTTTTAATTGAGTATTTTTGTTGGTATATTCGGTTTTTAATAGTTGCTTCGTTTCGCCTATGTAAGTAGAAATACAGTTATTACGATCAATTTGATAAACTAAATCAGATTGCATGTTGATAGGTGTTTTGTCTTTGAGGTTTGAGTATACATGCTTTCCTATTGTATTGTAATTTTTATAAGCTATATTGATGTTATATTTCTTTAATTCCCTTTCTATTTTTTCCGAAATATTAGGTATTTAAGTTATTGATATATATTTGTTTAGAAGTACTGAGTCGGGAATATTAAAATCAGAACCCAAACAGTTCGGTTGTAAGTTACAAGAAATATTTTGTTTGTTTTTTATTTTTTGTAATCGAAATTTGATTCGTTTATTTATGAATTTAAGTGGATAATTGTTATTTATTAAGATGTTAGTTATTAATTTTAATTTTTGTTTATAAAATTGTTTAGAAGAGAGTTTAATTGCTCGGTCTACTAAACTGTTTATGACACTTTTCTTGTATTTTAAATTAGTTATAGACTTGAAATTTAAATATCTGTTTGATTTTATATTTTTTCTATACCAGTTGGTAGGTATTTTTCCGTTGGGTTGTCTGTATAATGTTAGATCTAAGAAATGAATGGAATGTTTTGTATTTTCATTTTCAATAGTGAATTTAAGTGGTGGATGTATATTATTAAAAGTACGTTCCTTTATTAAACAAAGCAGGCTTATGCCAGGCAAGAATACAATAACAATCCAATCCAGCTTTATTTAAACTATTTAATTAAAATAATGTTAAACCACCCCGCAACATTTATTAATAGACTCGGTTTTACATGCATATACAAATGTGATATACAGAAATAGTTAAGTGTCAAACAACTACAAGATATGTAACATGCGGTACGTATAAATAAAGCAAACACGCGCGTCGGATGATAGGTGCAATTCTATCACAATGATGATAATCAGTTGACGGTACGATTCGGTCGGGGAAGTCACAGAAAAGTACTACAGCCAAATTTCAACTCTTGTGAAAGCACAAGTTCCGGACCTAAACAGTAATTAATGCTGTTGCAGACCAAGCCTCGTGAGCGCACAAGACTTGGCCCAACAACCGCCGTTTCTAACCTCTGGTATAATTATTTCACCAACTACGAAACACAAATTTTAGGCTTAACCCCCAGACTAAACAGACCCAATTATTCCAATCAGCTTCAAATCGTACCAAACAAAGGTTCAGGGTATTCAATTTAGAAAAGAGCGCCAAATAGTCTTTCACAATCAATAATCCATTAGCTTACAAAAACTCAAGTCACTAAGGTACTATGGGCAGCTAAATTTGCTTCGACTTGAAACAAACTTCAAGAAGGTTTAACACATAAATTACTTGCATTAGCCATACGTAAAACCACAGTCAATATGAATAGGTTTCTATTAATAACGACAACAAATATGATACAAAATGTTACATTAGTTAACTGCCAATTGCAAATGTACGGTGATTTGGCATGCGAGCACAATGTAGTATGCGACCACGTACGTAGAAAGTTAAAGTCTTTCTAAAATGCGCAGGTAATAACTGATTAAACTCGAAGGTAATGCACACTAGCCGGTGAATCCAGACCTACGGTACCCTAAATGTACAGATTTGTTTTTATCTTGCTCAACGCAAGATCGTATTTTCATATTTCCCGCAATGATGCAAAACGGTACCGGACAGCAAACAACAACAATCAGCCAGCAGGAAGATCTCAGGAAGGGCCTCGAAAAAACAGTTGCAAATTTGCGGAGCTTTCAACTAACAACGTAAATTACGCAATGGTTCCAAAAACTTTGCTGCTATATGCTCACACTTTAACGACTTTAAGGTCGACTCTGAAATCTAAAAAAGGCTAGTGCCTAATTACAACAAAGAACCAGCAAATGTATGAAACCACACATACCTGTATCCACAATTAAATGCGATGGGTAAGACTCAGATGTTTTCGTTAGGTCAACCATACAAATTGACGTTAGTGTGAGTGAACTAGGACACTATTCTTACACTTCTAAGTCGCTATAAGAAAGCCCAAACTAGCGCAAAGGGTTTTTCATAGAACTAAATGCGTGCGATCAAGCCAAAAGACGCCGGTCAAAGGGGCCGCTAAACAAATCACATCGCATCAGGTATGCCCTAAATACGCAAAGCGTCTAGGCGTTAGGAAAATGCTGGCTAGGATAGCACGAAAATGACGGTATACTTAATGGGCCACCGAAGCGAAGCGTATTTTACCCATAACACCGCGTTAGCTGGAAAATGCCTTATGGTTTAGTACGGTCAGTTGCGTGAGCACATAGAACCTGAACCTCAGCACCAATCTAGCAGCGAGGACACAGAGCGGAACTACTACGGGAAACGGTCTTTTGCAAAGCCTTATAGCGTTTCAATACGAGTTGCATGAAAATACAGAACTCGGATCTACA
>CALNHX010004467.1:0-127032 GCA_940337035.1 Agriotes lineatus
GGACACCAGTAGGTAGTAATTGAATGCAGAAAGAGAAACCCAAATTTTCCAATAGCATTTGATAGTAAATTCTACTTAAATTCGTCGATGCATAACAGCTAAGCTTCAAAAACATGTATTTGAACGCCCCGAGGTTGTCAAGTCGAAATGATCAAAACACGGCTGTTACTAACCCAGGACTACTACATAATGCGATCTGCCAAAATGCGGTTAAGTCATATACCTTATCATCACATGTGTGTTGGTGCGACTGAAGCTTTATGCAACCGAGAAACTTATTTCTGCGTTACCAAACAACCGCGCGCATCCAAACAGGTATATCAGCAGCAAAAATTGCGTCAAAGCGAACAATTTAAAACCTCATAACACTAAGAGCACGCAAAACAAAAGTTTACGATAGGTTAGGCCTTTACCGAGGTGTAGACCCTAGTACATGACGCAGTGTACTTGAGATACTATTTGACCATTTATACTAACTTCAGGAATAATGCCTCTGCATTTTAAGGTCGTTATTTCAGTTTGTTAATTTTGAAACGCTCCGCGCCGTTTTTAAATTAGTGGCGGACTTAGTTTGAATTTTGTTGTAAATATCACGTTACTTCATTAAGGTCATGATGAGTTATGACGATTGCCTATATACAAACTGATGTATTAGCTGTTCTCTTCTAAGGCTGGGAGAATGCCTTTTCAGGAAACGTTTTTCGATGAGTTTTGAGAATATCGGCATTTTAATAAGTCTATATAAAGCAGCCTTGTGGATGATTTGAACGACTTTCCACTGAACATGGATAAATCCAATTCCTAAAATACTGTTGAAAATAGGCATAATAATAGGTCTCTGCTAGGTAATTCTTTGATTACTCAGCCGGCGATTCAGTCATACGGCGAAAATTTTCTACTGTCATATCTATAATTTTACCAAGCGACGATAGCTTGACGGGCAGTGAGAGATGGTAAGGAGTCATTAGCTAATTCATCATGTCGGTGTCATTCTGTAAACCATATTCCGTTGGAAATGGCTGAAAAACCCTTTGGAAATGCGTAGCAAATACATGTGCTTTGTCCGTTTCAGTCCATGTTTATGTTTCCTCTTCATTGTGAAGAGGAAGTGTTTGCCGATTTAGGATGCTGCTTTGTTTGTTATTGAAGTATTCATTGTAGCTCTAATGGGGATGCCACCCGAAAACAACTCGTAACACGATTGTTTTTTAGGAATTCTAGCAGTATGCATTTGGTTATCCACCGTCCAATAAGTCAAACATTTTTGCTGGGTCTATTGCCAAGTAGTAAAATTTTCTGGTACGATAGATGCTATTCTACTTCTCGGTGAGACAATTATGGATAGAATTGTCTATACTTGTTGTGCAAATATATCGATAAGCTAATACCGTTTTACTGCAGAATGCTTTGGCTTAAAAACAGACTAAAAATTGTTGGTAATGGCTAGAAGCTTCTTTATGATCTTGCAATATAACGGGGGTTTTCAATTTATTTGTACGGGTTTGGTTTAAAAATTACCTGATTAATTAGACACGAATAAAAATAAATTGGTTTATTTACACATATTACAAGTCACAGAACTTAAAACATAATTCAGAAGGAAAGTGTGTATAAACGAAAGTTGTATAAATAAAGAATAATCCTTCTCAAGCCTCCTCGAGCCCCTTGCTGAAGTTGTGTACGATGTGTTGCAAACCACGAGACACGGTGGCGCGGCGGGTGGCAGTGGACTTCAGCTGTCAGGAAGGCAGGTAGGTACGCAAAGTTTTCTCAGTACGGTGGCCATTCTCTGTAACTAAAAATGGAAGCACGAAATATGCCTACTGTTTTTTTATGTTCTTCTGGCAGTAGTTTAGAATATGCGTTCTATAAAGATATTTGCGCGGGTAGTATACCAAAGTTTCTTCTGGTGTCTCCGCTTAGTCATCTTTTCATCATATAAGTTTAGTTGTAAGTTACGCTCTGCTTATTCTCGGTTTGGCTAGCAGAGACGGCTTCAGGGGAGTTGTTGCCACCGAAAATTTGCTTGACAAAGGAACAGGGACTGTTTGCCAACTGGAATCGGCTCGACAATGAATAATGAGTTATTTTGATAACTACAAATCGGAACGATAAAATATCAGGTACAGGTTTCTGAATTTCGGAGTGGTACTTGAACTTGGGTGTCTTGTCGAGCTGCACCCTGGAATCGAGTTAGTAAGTTTTTGGACCTTGGGATGGTTCTTGCAATAGTTACTATATGAAGATGGTTCGGCTATAAACTAGAATCTAAGTTAATAGTAATAAAGCAAAATTACTTGTCTGGTATGCGTCCGAAACATCTAGTAAGAATATGTCAAATATTGTTTACAGTTTCTTTAGTAACAGTCAATATGTTAGAACAAGCAGTACAATATTTTGTTACAAAGAGTGATCCAGGTTCTTCTCGGTAGCAGCTTTAAACCGTCTTAAACTATGAATTTACAGTATTTTTACGTAGTTGGTCACAGTTTTCAATTAGGAACCAAAATAAGGTTAAACATTTGCTACACGGAAACCCTGTTTGCAACATGCAACGAGCTTAAAGGTTGCTCACCTAGTTTGTAAAGGGGATGGGTTGTAGGCTGTCAAAACAGAAGGTTATGATAGTTAAAGCAATTCTGTCAGGAAAATTTTAAGGTCACTCTTTGAACTCCGCCTGATGTGTTCATCGAGGCTTTAATGGGAAATTTTCACCAGGAGAAAGAATTGTAGGCGACGGAAGGTATGTAGGTGCTCAGTCCACAGATTTACCCAACCTTAAGTTGCGAATCCTCTGAAAAAGGG
Source organism: Agriotes lineatus (assembly GCA_940337035.1). Lineage (NCBI taxonomy): Eukaryota > Metazoa > Arthropoda > Insecta > Coleoptera > Elateridae > Agriotes > Agriotes lineatus. The sequence continues at coordinate 2,806 of CALNHX010004467.1, forward strand.
TTATCTCATTTCGTTGAAAATGCGTACTGCATTTTGCTTAACAAGGATTAAAACAGCATAAATTTTGCAACGGCTGCATTAAACAACACAGCTACGGATATAATTTTTAGCGAGTCTAGCTGTGGATGCTAGAACCCGCTATAAACCACTATAAATTTACTCATTTGCAAGTGACGATTTACACACCCCAACGGAGATGCGCTTAACATTTAGGTTTATTGCATGTCGATATGTAGGAATTAGTGGGTAACATCGACGATGAGCGAAAATGTTGAGAGCCGGCAATGGTCTACAATCGCCTGAAAATTTGCCGCAATCTGCAGGCTTAAGCACAATGAATGACGACGGCCTCTCGTCCACGAAATAGGTAGTCGTTGTAGCTCGAGGCGTAGGGACGGCGTCAATAAAGTTCTCTGATCCCGAATGAGGCGAGTACCTCAAAGATAAGCTATTGCCTGCGAAATTTCTTGGCCGGACGAGGACGTCGAAACTCTTATAAACGCTGCAATGATCTGACACAACAATCACATGCAGGACGGTAGGTACATGTCTTCTGAATCGCGCTCTTGGTATCGGCCCACGTGAAAAGGCTTAATGCATTTTCCTCGCGTGCTTCAAACTGACCTAACACATTTTATTTGAAAGGGTTTCTTAATGTTCACAGTGATGACATTTCAGAACTCATAACAGTAAGATATTAGTGTTCCATCCAATACCTTTAACTCTTCGAATAGAAAATGTTCAATACGGTTGCAAGAACTTAAAGGGTATAATATAGTGACGTTATTCGCATCGCCGTAGGTTGTCTTGCAAGTTTTCGTGAACCGTAAAAAATGTATAATTTTTTCATGTCCTTTCAGTTATAACGTGCACGTCACTAATCTTAATATTTCTATATGTAATAGGCATACGATTTATGTAAAAAGTTTATATTGTCCTATTATAGTTTTGTTTCCAATTTCAAATGTAATAGTTCGATTAACATTTTAATTTGTCCTTCTATCACGGTAGCTCCGGTAGAACAAATACCTCTTAAACTCACGTTGGATTCAATTTGTTTTCTGCATAATCAATTATATGAATCTTACTTTATATTACTGTTGTGAGTGTTATTTAGTTTAAATCTGATTGGGTCTGATACTCATTAGATCAAATAAGAATGATGTCCAATGCTACTGTTTATTAAATGTTAACCTTGAAACTTGAAAGGCAAGCTTATTAAACATTCTCACAGTTGATATTACTTCCAATGATCATAGAATGGTAAGTTTTCTTACATATACCTGTCACAAACTACACTTAATACGTCAGCTCGATGTTTTGGCCCAGTTCTTGAATAAGCAAACCGCCTATACTGCACCTTCAGAACTGATAGGTAAGTAAGAAGTTCATCTCAAGATTTATAACTGCAGCTGTATCTAACTGACTCCATTTGTAGTTCCAACAATGTCCCCAATTCTGGAACTAAATGTACTTCAAGAACGGCCCCACATGTAGCTGTGGCAAAGGCTTCCATCATCAATCAACCGCTAAAATCACCTACACCGGAACACAGGAAACCAGCTCTCCCTTTTACAGCAATCAGTGACTCCTCTGCAGTCCGGATCCAAACAAAACTCAGCTGTATATATGATAGCTCCAATCTTCAACCAAATCACAGGAACACAGGAAACCAGCTCTCCACAGGAACACAGGAAACCAGCTCTTCCTTTAACATCTAGTAATGACTTCTAGTCAGTCCAGCTCCAAATACATCCCAGTTGTTTATGTGACCAAATATCATTCTGCTACTAGCATATGTTCATCTTCTTCTTTCAATACCATAACGTTGAATTAATTCACCAGCAATCACTTCGAGAATCTCCAATATTATTATTTGTTTAGTTTTCTTACTTTTGATTCTTTAATTATTTAGCACAATTAATTACTTGTACCCTTTTTAATATTTTAAGCAAGTAGAATCAGTTTTATATGGGTTTTATTAAATTTTATACGAATTGCAAAATGTTGACTTTCTCATTCTTAATAAAAAATTAGTTGTTATTTTTCTTAATAATAATACCACCATAGTTATCTCCATTCACAATTTTTATGTCTAACACTACTGGATTCTTACATGATGAATGAATTAAATTATTTTGATATTTCATATGACCTTTTAATTATTCTATTAGCCTAGCTCTTTCAATTTTATCCAAACTACATTGTAGTTTGTTTTAAACATTATTTAATATCGATTGTAGAATATAATCTGATCAAACCAAATAACACTTTTATTAAATCAAAATTCAAATATTCAGTCATATTTTAGAACCTTTTTCTAATATCAATTGCTTCACCGGATTCAAATTAAATCTGTATTTTATTAAATAATTTTTTCCCAGTTATCTTATTTTATTTGCATTAAAATTCACTCTTTATTGATTATACTATTTTAATCTTTAGGTAAGATATCATTACATAATTGTTAGTCTAGATACATCATAAAATAATTATCTACCTTGAGGTACGATATCATAACAATACATGTCCACGAAGAGTCCATAGAAATAAACAAATTTGACATATAACCTTAAAAATAAAAAACGAGATTTGGATGGTCAAACTATACTAATTTCGCTTCAACAGCAGTCACAATATCTCAAATTAATGAAATTCCACTTATGTCTAAAGCACATCAACAAAACAACACGTCTGTACCGTGTTACAAATACAGAAACGCAAGAAGGCCAACCAGGCACCGTAAATTAATCAGTGCGGGGAGAATCATCCCTTGATGTTGCGATACGCAAAATCTGGGTATCTAGGCTTACGGATCTGGGCCCTCCTAATTATTCAGCTCGGATGTTTTGTTGTCGATGGGCCCGTGCCCCTTTAATCTATGCTAAACAGCTGGAGAATACCTTGCGAACTCAAAGCTTAGCAGCCGATTCCTTTCCGGTCGGGGGCCTCCTTCATCTGCACTTATTAACCAGTCGGGTATCGGAATTTCATTAACTCGGCGTATTCTCGACTTCCGCTTTCATTAGGATGCTCTAGTTTCATTGAGGGTATTTGCTGCTGCACGTTTGGACGTGGGGCGCAGAATAAATGTTACGGGTTAAATGCAAAGTTGTTGCCTTGTCCCTAGAAAACGACACTGCTTAGTCCTTGTTTCCTGTTCGTATCGGAAGGAAAACTAAGTGACCCACATTTTTCGTTGGAGGAACCACTCATGATTACCATAAACCAAATGCGGAATTTAGACATTTGTTGTAGCTGGATTACTTGAGTGACTTTGTCGACAAACCATGATTTTTATTTCGCAAATTTTACTGCAATAAAACGCCGGTCGTCGTTGTAGACGTAGCGAGGCAGCAGCTCCTTGGGCGCATGCCTGCTTATTCCACTCATATCGATTCGAAGGAGTACAGAAAATTATCTCTATTACATTTTACTACACTTTTTGAAGCACCGCATACATTGTAGTGGCCTATCTTCAGATTTAACCAAGCTTGAGATGAACTAATACTTTTAAATCTGTTTCTGCGAACTACAATCATGTAGCAATTAAGGCGTAACTTTAAAGGACTTTAATATACAATAAATTCCCAGGGCTTGCTCAACAGAGCTTAAGATTCTATTAAAGTTTTTGAAGCTACATTTAGAGCTACTATCGTTAGCGATAAAAACTTAAACATTCATGTGATGGCGATTATCATCCCCCAGTTTTGGCTAACGTTAGCGTCTAAGTTTTTGTTAAACTATTGTGTGGTTAGATGAATTATTTCAAAATGTCATGGTACGCCTAAATGCTACCACGAAACTTTGTTAGAGGTAGAAACGACTAACACACCAGTACCCCTCAAATGAGAAGGTTTGTTAATTTATTATCCTCTATGATGGTTTTAACCAAGATCTGCTCTGAACATTGATATTATCGTATAAATAATTGGGAAGACAGACTAATCCGCGTTCTAATTTGAAAACAAATTATTGGATTTGTCTAAAATCTTTAAATGTTTCTATTTAAATTTAGGAAAAGTCAGTCGATACTTGAAGCAGCTGCTCAGATTCAGTCGCTTGTTTTGGAGTTTTTGCAATGAAACAGCGGGCTATATACAGTAGAGCGAGAGTAGGTCATATGTACAGGGAAGCGAGAGCGCGAAGCATTTTCCTCTATGTTTAGAAAAGGTCAGCTGATACTTTAAGCAGGTGCTCAGACTCAACCGCTTATTTTAGAATTTGTAACGAAGCAGTGTCGTCTATTGTGAGGACATTTTCTATTTTTACGACTTTAGTTCCAATTTGATGTATATTCTCATTTCCAAATTTAAAATCCCGCCTGTAAAAGAACATTTCTAAATATGTGGCTGTTTATGCTTATGCAGAACAAATTCAGTCTCGTCAATCCGTTTTGGGAAGCAAATTACGTCGCTAAAAAGAGTCAGTTGTGTGATCAGGAAAGAGAGGGAACGAACGTTTTTACCTCGACCCCTTTGAAGCGCAGGCCAAACGGTTGAAACATGTGTGCATCATATCATAGTTTTGGTGCGAAATTGCGCGTCTCCTCCTGGCGGTGTCGCGTGACTTTGGGCAGCTTAAGAGATTCTAACGCGAGCATTGGACAAGGCAACAAGTGGCTTTCGCGCTGTCCTTCTGCCCCAGCGTAAGGCCTTTAGGCTTTCGTCGGGGTGTTGCAATTATTGCTGTTGTAATTAATGGTTTTCTTGTGGTGCCGTAATTAAAGTTGATTGTTGTTTACGCAGTGGTGCTTTCCCAAAGTTCCACATAAAATACCTGTGTGCGGGTCCCATTGACGTTTTTGTGCAGGTAAAAAGGTGACTTTTCTCCTGTTTGTATATGAACTGCATGTGGGTGTTGACGGTCGGTCTTGGGGTTCGACAAGTGACATTTGTCGATGCCATTCTTAGTCCAGAGATGCTAGTACCGCGGAGTTGGAAGTTCCGAATAACATCTCATTTGGCTGATTAATTATTTGGGGATCTCTGTTGAGGCTAATTTGGTATAGCAAAGTTTCGTTTATCGTCTCGAATTATTTCCATGTTGTTACGGACTTTGTGTTAACCTCTTTGGGGATGTTAACGTCGTCCAGACCCCATAGTCGACAGCACTCATGGGTTGTTCCGCAGTTTCTTTAAGCGTCTTTAGCACAGTTTGCTTAAAAATAACCACCTACAGATTTGTTGAGCATCGAGTTGCAGCAACCTGGACTCCTTAAGGTACTGCCCTTTTGTAATAGTTTTAGAGTGTCTAGATTGCAGTGAAACAGGTGATTTATTAAAGGGTCGGACTTTTGCGTAACGTAGCTATCAATTTAGAATTGACCGTTTGCACTGTTGTAGCTGTCAGTACTCTCAATTGAACAGTTTTTGTGTTTATGCTTAGCCTAACATTGTGGAGATTAAAGTATTTACCGCATTTGAGCAACATTTGATTGGTTACTGTCAAGATTTACTGTTTTTTGAGTAAAGGTTGTCTAGTTTATAGGTTACGTAATTTAGCCCACTTACTAATCCGTTTCGTTACTTTTAATTCTTGAAAAAATGTTTACTTACATATTTATAAGATAGTTTATTTTTCATTTAGCTGTGTTTTTTTATTGATGTTTATGACAGTTGCATGCGAACTTGTGTGGGTTTTCGAAGCACTGCCAAGTTTGAAGTTAGAAGGTGTACACATTTGCTTCCACTTTTCTCAGTGGGTTCACCTGTGTATTTTCCCTATTAGAAAAACGGTGGCGCCTCGGCATCTACAACTGCTTTTTCATTGCCCTGATTAGTTTCGTAGTGGACCCCCCATCTTCCTGAGTGAATCCGGCACCCCCATTTGGTTACAGGCTAGGGCAGCGTACCTGTGTAATTCTTTCCCTATATGAATCATTTTATGCGCTAGTCAATTAGCTAATTAATGTCGTATCGTAAAGACGCATTCATGACGTAACACTATGTACAGTGAATGGAGAGTGGGCCAATTTTCTTTCGTATTTAGAAGATTAGTATGTACTTGAAGTGGCTGCTCACATTAAACTTCTTGTTTTAGATTTTGCAATGAAACAGCTAGATATGTATACAAGAGAGGGAGAGAGAGAGATATGCACAGTAGAGAATGAGAGAGAGAAAGAGAGGGTAGGTTAATTCTCTCCTACAATTAGGAAATGTTAGTCGATAATTGAAGCAGCTACTTAGATATAACTTATTGTTTCAAATTTTCCAATAAAACAGAATCGGCTGGGAACAGTGAAGAGAAAGTGGGAAAATTGTCTTCTCTTTTTAGAAAAAGTCAGTCGATGTTTGAAGCAGCTGCTAAGATTCAACCTTTTGTTTGAGAGTTTGTAACGAAGCAGAGCCGTTTATGTACAGTGGAGAAAGAATGAGTCAATTAACTCTTATGTTTAGAAAAAATCAGCGTATACGTGCAGTAGCTGCTCACATTTAACTTCTTGTTCTGGATTTTGCAATGAAACAGCGGTATATCTACACTAAAGAGAATGAGAAGGTCAATTCTCTTCTATATTTAGAAAAAGTTAGTCGATACTTGAAACAGCTGCTCAGATGGGAGTTCTTGTTTCCAATTTGTCAATGAAGCAGAGGCGGTTACGTACAGTTGAGAGTGAGCGAAGCAATTTTCTTCCATATTTAGAAAAAGTCAGTTGGTACTTGTAGCAGTTACTCAGATATAACTCCCTGTTTCAGATTTTACAATAAGACAGAGCTGCCTATGTGTAGTGGATAGAGAGTGGGCCAACTACCGCCTATGTTTAGAAGAAAATCAGTCCATACATGAAGTAGCTGCTCACATTCAATTTCTTGTTTTGCATTTTGCAATGAAACAGGGGGATATGTACACTAAAGAGAAAGAGAGGGTCAGTTTTATTCTATATTTAGAAAAATTTAGCCGATACTTGAAGCAGCTGCTCAGATAGGACTTTTTGTTTCAGGTTTTACAATGAATCAAATTTGGCTACGTACAGTGGTAAAAGAGTCACCCAATTTGTTTTTCATTTAAGAAAAATCAGTCGATACTTGAAGCTGCTGCTCAGATTCAACGTTTGTAACGAAACGGAGCCGTCTATGTACAGTGGACAGGTAATGTTTCAATTATCTCCTATATTTAGGAAAAATCAGTTTAACTTCAAGTACTGTTGAAATTGAACTTCTTATTTTGGATTTTGCAATGAAACAATGGGCTATGCACAGTAGAGAGAGAGAGAGAGGGAGAGAGAGAGAGAGAGAGAGAGATATTCTATATTTGGGAGAAGTTGAGTCAATTGTCTGCTACATTTAGGAGAAGGTAGTCGATATTTTAAGCAGATGCACAGATAGAACTTTTTGTTGTAAGTTTTGCAATGAAGCAGCGGCTGTAATCTACAGTTGAGTGTGAGTGAGTCAATTTTCTTCCTAATTTAGAGAAGGTCAGTCGATATTTGAAGCAGCTACTCAGCTAGAATTTCTTGATTTAGATTTTGCAATTAAATAGAATCGGCTACATGCAGTGGAAGGAAAGGGTGGCTCAATTCTCTTTCATATTTAGGCAAAGTTAATCAATACTTGAAGCAACTGGTGAGATTGAACTACCTGTTTTGGATTTTGCAAGAAAGCAGGTTTGGCTGTATACAGCCCAAAGTGAAAATTAGTCGATACTTGAAGCGGTTGCTCATATAAAACTTCTTGTTTCAGATTTTGCAATGGGCTATGTACGGTGAAGAGAGAGCGAGTGAGGCATTTCTATTTTATATTTAGAAAAAGATTGCCGATACTTGAAGCAGATGTTCGGATAGAACTTTTGGGTTTGTATTTTGCCATGAAGCAGAATCGGCTAAATACAGTAGAGAGAGAGAGAGAGAGAGGGATATTCTATATTTGGGAAAAGTCTTTCAATGCGAGAAGCGTTGAACTTCCTGCTTTGGATTTAGCAATAAAACAGAGCGGACTATATACAACGGAGAGAGAAAGAAAGGGGGCCAATTCTCTTTTTTTTTTAGGAAAGGTCAGCGGATACTTGGAGCAGCTACTCAGCCAGAACCTCTTGTTTCGGATTTTGCAATGAAGCAGAGTCAGGTACGTACAGTGGGAAGAAAGTTGGTCAATTTTCCTTTTTGTTAAAAGTTCTGGAAAAGTTAGTCGATACTTCAAGCAATGCTCAGATTCAACTTTTTGTTTCAGAGTTTGTAAAGAAGCACTTCCGTCTATGTGCAGCGGAGATAGAGTGGGTCAATTATCTGCCAGGTCAGTCCATACTTGAAGTAGCAGCTCAGATCCAACTTTTTCTTTTGGACTTTGCGATGAAACAGCGAGATACGTACAGTAGAGAGAGATAAAGAGATAGGGCCAATGGCCTTCTATATTTGGGAAAAGTTAGTAGATACGTGAAGCAGCTGCTCAGATAGAACTTCTTGTTTCAATATTTGCAATGAAGCGGAGGCGGTTATGTACAGTAGAGAGAGAGAGAGTGTGGCAATTCTCTTCCATATTTAGGAAAAGACAGTCGATACTTGAAGCAGCTACTCAGATTTCACTTTGTTCAGATTTTGCAATAAAGCAGAAGCAGTTATGTTTAGTGGAGGGACAGCGTGAGTCAATTATACTTATTCTATACTTCGGAAAGTCGGTCGTTACTTGAAGCAGCTGCTTACAGATTATGCTTTGGATTTTGTCATAAATTAGAGTCGGCTAGATACATAGACGGCGAGTGGGCCAGTTTTCCTTCTGCTTAGGGAAAGTTAGTAAATACTTCTAAGAGTTGATTAAATTGAACTTCTTGTTTCGGATTTTGTAATGAAACGGTGCCAGCGAGATATAGTGGAGAAGGAAAAGTTTTCCAGTAGTCTGTAACAAATGTTGAAGCTGCTGTGGGTAATTAAAGATAATATTTATTCTAGCATTTTAAATAGATTGAAAATATAGGTAATGGATAAAACAAAAATTTGTTAGGAGCGTAGTTGTAATGGGAGCAGAGTGATCCAGACGAGACTACGTGAAATTAACAAAACATAAAATACATATCTATTGCTCATGCCATTTCAAAAGCTTTAACTCTTCTTTTAAATTAGTATGGACATTTTACGGCAACAAGACTTTCCATCTAATTATGGTATAATTTTGACACAAGACTAGTACCTGTCAGTAATAATTAACGATTAGAAAGCTTTCTTAACGCACACCAGTTATTTCGGAATCAATTTGAAATGTACTTTTGTTCTCCAAAGCTTTTTAAATGAGCACAATTATGTTTTTATCAGCAAAACACAGGTGTCAACCCTTGTCGACCTAGTCTTATTCGAACTCCATAATTAATGTGTAATAAAAAAAAACGTAGTCTTCTGCGTGAATAGTTGTTTACGTCTATTATGGTACACAAAAGCGTTGAAGCAGCCGTCAATCCAGCTGTAATATTAATACTAATTGCGATTGGCACTCAAAAGATGAATAGGTTTTTTACTCGGCTCCGGGGGCGTTCGCCTCGAACTGTAAAATACATAAATGGTTCTTTATAATTCATTAAATGTCACAGAGCTATTGTTAATAAAAGAATTATCGGCGAAGCCTGCGTATCGAAAATCCATTTCTGTATCGTAAACGTGTTTTCATTTTCGAAAGGATAACGGCGGAACGCGGGTGCGCTCTGACGGAAAATATTGAAATTTATGTGCTTGTATTGTCTGAGCAGTATATAAGAGGATCGGCCGAAAACGGCAATAAAAGTTTATCTGCAAAACGAGAATTTTCCCGATCGGCTTCTATTAATTGAAAAATCTGTCGCTTGCGATTACCTGTATGTCGGTTAGCTGCAAAAGTATATGGATTCTATTGTCTGCCAGACTGTATTGTTTTGGATGTTAAACAAACCCACTGAAATGTACTACACAAAGCTAAACACTGAATCACATTTTACATATAGATTGAAGCAGACAGGTCGAGCAAAGTAATAAGGGTTATCTCATAGGATAAATATTATTTTTCATTGATCTGTTAAAACACGGTCAGTTTGTATTCCCCAAGCTTTTGTTTACTGAAATTTGGTTGCGTGTAATAAATCATTTTTCTAAATTTTTCGAAATAAAATATCTCTCTGAAGTAACAGTTTGAGGAGCTGCTGTAACAGATAGAATTTCCGGAAACGTTTTGTTACTCGAAACAGTAAAAAAGCTGTTTACTTTTAAGAGCGCCACCTAGTGTATGTCTGCCGATTATGTAATTGGCGACTATAACTAGGTACTCCTCGACGATGGGAAGAAGGTATATGAGCGCTGTACTTCGGAATTTGGACCTACGTTGTTTCGTGCTCTGTAAAAGCTTACCTCTCTACAAGAATATGCGCAACTGCACTGCGCTTTACAAATGAAAATTACACAGAAAATTTAAGAACTCGAGTAATACACGATTCATAAAACTACATTTATGCGGGCTCCGAAGAAAGGTCAGAAACGCAACACACAAGGGCAACTAACAAAATTTATCGATGCGCCTTTGACATGTTAATTTGACATTAGAGAATAGCTAGGGATTGACAAAAAAATCTACGATATGATCCACTAACGTATTCTGCGGTATTTTGGACATATTTAAAAGCATATAGATAATCTACAATTACTTACTATAAGGGAAAGGTAGCAGACAGAAGGTCCTGAAAACGACTGTTACACTTTAAAATGCTTTTACGATAGATTACAAAGCCAAAATGCACACATTTAGCCTAGCTCCAGTGGGACACAAGCGGGGTATTACTCTGAATGCGTAGATGTTTCTATCTAAAACAATTGGCAACCGACGTAGAAAGTACTCAGTCATAGAGTTCCCCCCCATTCCCCAACTCGACGAAAGCGGCCAATGCGTCTGGATGAAGTAGAAGTCTGGGTGGCTCCATGAACTTACCATGTCTCCACCTGCTGGAACTTAATTATCCTTTAAATTCAACTGCACAGTCTGTTTTACATGGTACACGTAAACTCAATTTTACAATTGCAACGTTGTATTACGCATACAATATTACAGGTAAAATGGGGAGCGAAAAACCCGGTATCAATTTATTACGACAAGGGAGAAAGATGCCCTAAAAATGACTTAACTGGTTACATGTGATTTATAGAACATATTAAGTTAATCGCAATCCAACCGACGTATTAACTGTGCTCATATCCTTTCACTCGGTAGACGAGCTATTACCGAAAGTGGGGACAGCGTGATTCCAACAGAAAGTCCTCCGTACGGCAGAAATGCTTAAATCTGGCTTACGACACTACTAGTCCACGAATAAGGTCCCTTATGCGACAGAGACGTTGGAACCTGGCAATTGCAATTGACCTATAAAAATGACAATTTACCGTGGTCGAAAGAACACCAAAGCAGCGGATCCAAAGAGTAAGTACGAACACAATGTTTTGGATACAGTTCGACGGGACTCAATCCGTGACAAAGACACCCTCCAGGGGATATAATAAATTTTGAAGTTGTGAAGATCCGGCGAAACAGTGAAGAACCTGGACGACAAAAATTAGTATCACTTCAATCACTATCGCATTGCGCATAGCTACATAATCGAAATTGGCCCATCAACATACGTTGCGTATCTTTCCAACCTACTCTTCTTCAGCTAAAACCACAATAATAACAATAGCCTCCTCTAAGAAAATAATCAGCCGCGTGAGAACGCTCGGCTTTCAAGCAGAATTCCAGTTTTAGGTAGTATTCTGGGCTGAGAACAGTCACGACGGCAAGGAGAACCAAAATTTCCTCCCTATCATAGATCATTGAAGGAAAATTAAGCGGCAAATAAAAAATTTAAAATAACCGAGCACGATGACCACGAACATGGGCAAATCAACTGATTCTGTTTACATGTTTATTTCTATTAGCTCTATTACACATTTTCCTTTGTTTTTATCATTTTTCTTGATTTTTTGTTCCTGGTAATCTTTTCAGTAGAAATATACCAAGATCTTCAAAAATTTCCAAAAATATTTCAAAAAATATGTCACGGTATAAAACTGTTTTAGTGCCACCTTGGGGTAACGAAAGTGCCACCTAACTTATCACGTCCGGAAAACGGCTTAACCTGAAACTCGGCATGCAACAAACAAAGAAAATACAAGCATGGCATTTCATAAATAGGACTATTGTTCTGACACACAAATATAGCCCTCTACAGTCGTTAATACACAAATAGCGTCGCTAGCGTTAATTAGTGCGCGTAATGAAATAACTGCCATTAAATAGTACACAAAATACGATTGCTGACATTAGTTACCGTACAAAATGTGATTATTGCCATTAATGAGTGCGTGAGAAATGATCACTGCTATGGAGTAGTACACAAATAGGGTCGCTAGCGCTTATTAGTGGGCGCAATGAGAAAGCTATCATTACATAGTACACAAAATTTGTTGTTAGCTTCACCTGCGGCAGAAACGGGTCCAGTCTGCGGCACGGCGATGTCACAAGGCCTGCGGGACAGGGCAAGATGCTCCAACGGGCGTAGGTGTTGATGAAGAACACCCAATGATTCCTTCTCAGAACTGGCATGCGGCAACAAAGGACCGACAAGGCCCGCATGAGAACGGTGACCAGGGGCACGCTCTCCCTTGGTTTTGATCCCACCCACACACAGTAGTGGTAATTTGCCTGCACGGCGACGATAAAGCGCGAGCGTTTGACAAAAAAAACGGGGGTATTACCAACACACATCTTGCACGCTTCGAAACTTTAAACACTCTCATCGAAACACGCTACGCTAACCCCCATCCACGCCATAAAACAAGACTCGCGGGGAGCGTGTCTGCAACGTGCACCGAACACCTGCAACCATTCACAATGCGACTACAGCATGCATCTCGCTCGCACCTGCAGGCGATCCAGCCCGCAGAACATTCTAGAAAAACGTCTGAAATATAGGCGACGCTACAAAACGAGTGCCTTTCAGATTTCAAGGAGGCGGATACAGCTGCATAATGCTATGAACCATTAAATGTCTGCACAAAACCCGATATAGTATCAAACGTAAAAATATTACAAAAAATCTATACAGGGTATTCAAAAACTATACCGACAAACTTTTAGGGGTGGTAGGGGATATCAAAACAAACATTTTTTGATCTATAAACATTTGCCCAAAAACTCTTCGTTTTCAAGATACAGGGTGTTTGTTTTGATGTCCCCTACCACCCTTAAAAGTTTGTCGGTATATGTTTTGAAACCGTGTATACAAACGGGGTCGCAATCTTAGAAAAATATTCCAAAGGTTGCACATTCGTATACTTTGAAAATGCCCTGACAAATGGTCTGCAGCTATTTTTTCAATAAAAGCTACTGAAAAAATCTCGACTTTGAAGGAAGAAAACATTTTTTCTTGGAAGCAAGGATGAATGCTTTTGTTGAAAAAAAAAATAGCTTGGAAACATGTTCTGCAGATACTTCCGTATTTTATGCACGAGTTATATTTTCATAGAGACTACCACAAATTAAAAAAGTACAGTAAATAAAACATTTTTATTTTAAATAATGCCAAAACTAATATCTAAATACTAAAATTTTACGTTTTTTTGCATTGACAGCGGCACGAGTTGCTATGTTAAGTACTAGCGGACCCGACAGACGTTGTCCTTCCCGAACGTTGGCTTGCCCGCTATTAGCGGGTCCAGCAAAGGTTTTTTTGATATTCGAATTTTCGATTTTTTTTATTTTAAAAAATATTGGGGGTGGTGAGGGGTGAAATTTTGGGGTTATATGTTCTGATATGCGAGAAATCAAAAAAATGTAAGCAATTCCTATAACCGATTGCAGCGCCACCTACCTGGTCCAATTGTAAATCTAAACCACCCAGGGACCCAATCAAACACACACACAAAATTTCATCAAACTCGGTCCAGCCGTTTAGGAGGAGTTCAGTGGCATACACACATACAGAGGAATTATATATATAAAGATGAAGAACGGTAAGGGATTTTTACCGTTAGAAAACAATTGTTTGGAGGAGGAGCGAAGCGACGACTCCAACTATTGTCTAAGAAAAGAAACCCCTAACGTTCGACTTACTTATAACGTTTTTTGCACGATCCGGGTTAAAATTATACCTACAAAAAATATAAATCATTTACTGAGAAATTAAAACGAGCGAAATACATAGAAATGATCGAAGTGATATGGCACCCATCATTAGGTAACCAATTTGTTATTTGTCAAATAAAATTTCAGAAAGTTGTACATGTAAGTCTAATTTTGAATGTTTTTTAAAAAGGTGTCGGTAAGTATTTTTACTGTTCGGTTTTTAGATCGGTAACTATTTTTGCTGTCGTCGTAGTTATAGCAACTGGTAAATTCCACTTACTGTCATTGAAAAACCCATGGTAAACAGTCAGAAATTACCGATCGTCCAAAGGTATAATAATAATGGTGAGGCACTAACACCCCATGAAGGAGCTTGGCCTGCAAGGCGGAAGGTTAGAGCTTCCGTATCCTCGCTCTCACACCCGGCTGTCGCGTGTCAAATTCATGACACGTGGTGATGTGGTGAGCACCACGCATTAGACAACCGCATTATTACCCCTTGTTCTTTCGAACACAGGTTCCCAATAATTTAAAGCGACTGGGTAGGCCGCCCGCCAGGCATCGATCTGGGATTTGAACTCCAGACTTCCGCGCCGCAGTCCGATGCTCTAACCATCAGAGCCACGCTGGCGCTTTATTATTTCAATATTATTAATAACCAAAGGTATACATAAGGGATAATTTCTAAACAATTTTTGTTGGCTCAGAGTTGAATTTTAGAAATTCGAGTAAGTTTCATCATTTTACCAAGTAAAGAATTAAAACTGCAAATTATATTTCTCAAAAATCAAAAAATTGTTCTGCTCTTACCTATCTACCACTGACATCAGATTAATCCGATAACTTTCTGATATACAGGGTTAGTCAATATTCACTTTCTAGCCCTCGGATATCTGTTCTACAATTAAAAATAAGCCAAAAATGAAGAATACTAATATTCTGAAAGCGCAGCCGTTTTCAAGTAAAATTTAAATAAATAATTTTTTTAAGTCTTGTTTAATCTCAATATTTAAACTTTTGTTTACCGAGCAGCCAATCCGAGAAACAACACACCACAGGAGCGTAATACTATTTCGACAACAAGATGTCCACGACCTATCTAATACACGCTGGGGACACCTATCAATTACAACAGGGTCCGTCAGCAGTATAAGTACACTCCTCGTCATTGCTTATGGTGCGGAATTGGCAATTTTATGGAGAAGAACATGCCAGGTCAAACAGCGCCAGCAACGCCAGCAGAAATCTAACACCCGCAAGGACGGCTTTAGGCTGGAACCACTGTACACCGGAAGCAACGCCCGCCGATCGCGAAGCATGCCGTGGTCCAAACGGTTGACCATGGAACTCCCGCTCGTCACCCCACTTCGACCGACCAGAATGTTCAAACTTTTGTTTGACCATGGATTAACAAAAAAGTGTAAAACTAAGTGGAATCGTGTAAACACAAAAGTGCGTGTAATTAGGCTACAAAAATTAGTTCAACGCGTGCCAGATAAGTGTTTGTAAACAAGACTCGGTAGTTTGCATCGAGTTACTGGGTCAAGTTACAAATTACTACAGGAAGTATTTTGCCAAGCTTTGGGTTATGCGAAGTGCACTGGGTCATATTGCGACCAATGTGTATGATTACGCTACATTAAGTGCATGCTATCGTTTTTTAGTTTATGTTAATAGTAGGTTGAAAAACACGACACACGTTTAATCGTATATTTAATTTAAATCAATATACTTTCAACCATCGAAGGATGTTCATTTGCAACGAAAGACGAAGGCTGTAAAGGGGCGTAAGGCCTGACCATCCCCCGTTACATCTTATAGCAACTAACAAGTTTCATCTCCTGTCAAGAAACAACCTGGTTCTACAATACTATAAAATTTTACCTTTTGAATTGGAAATTGGAAAGGTAACACTCAATAAATTCAAATACAAGAGAAAACTCAAAATATTAGAAAAATAAAACTCTCTGGGTCGAGATAAACATTCGCAAAACACCTAATTCCTTAAGAAACCCTCAAAAATGTTACCATTTTCGTTAATACACGTATGTAACCTATGAGTAAAATTCCGGCAACATAACTGAAATTATCATCATGTATTTCTACTGTTGTGGAAATAAATCATCTACTCCGGCAAGCACAGTAAAATAAACCTTTTCTTTTATGTATCCCCACAGCCAAAATGTATTGAGGTTAAGTCGGGAAAACGGGGTGTGCCACGCCCAACCATTTGTTAGGAAAACGGTGATTTAAAATTTCTCGCACTTGCAATGTAGTATGTGCAGGCCCTCCATAGTGTTGAAAAACCATTGTTGCACGTTGTTGTAAAGGAGTATCGTTTGTATTTGAATTAATTGAGATTAAATGAAACTTTGAAAAAATATATTTATTTCAACTTTAGCTGAAAACGGCTTCGCTTTCGGAATTTTAGTATTCTTCATTTTTGTCTTATTTTTAATTGTAGAACACATATACGCGGGCTGGGGAGTGAATATTGACTCGCCCTGTATAGTTATTCTACAATGATTCTTGATATAATTTTAAGTCTGTTTTAAAAATTGAGTTCTATAGCTTGTGCAAGTGAATCTGTATTTTATTCTATACGGTATTACGGTTGCCATCCGAATTTGCTAAATAATGGTTTTTTAAGGAGGAATACAATTATAAAAATTTCAAGAATCATACCTTATTGGCTTTGAATTTAATTTTGTTTTATATAGAACTGCAAATTTTAAGTGAAAGCGTATTAAGCAGGATTGATGATGCTTATTGCTTGTTCAAATAGTTTTCCATTACAGCTACAGCTGTTGAGTTTGTAACGTTAGCATTATTTAGCAATTCGATATATTTTCATTTATTTGTTCTCTGTGTGTTAATTAACTAGCTCTTTAAATGTTGTCTACATTTGCTTACGATCCCTTCTGGTATTTTAACAAAATTAGTTGACTACATCTTAAATTACTTAATGAGAAAGCTTATTTAAGTACTTAGTCAAGGTAGTTTAAATTACTTTGACTGCTAAAATAATAAAACAGTTCAGCAAGTTTTTTTATCATAGGTTGCAGAATTCTTTATGGAAAGACTGTGCTACATTGGTTTTCGATAAAAAATATAAATATACGAAAGCGGTCAGTGTCAAGTCCTAACCTGTTAATTGTTGTGATATCGTACCTCAAGGTAAATAATTATTTTCTGATGTCGTATCTCAAGATTAACAGTTGCGTAATGCTATCGTACCTAAAAATTAAAATATTATAATTAATAAAGGGTGACCTTTAACCTAAATGGAATAAAATAACTGGAAAGAATTTATTTAATAAAATACAGATTTAATTTGAATCTGGCAAAGCAATTAATAATCTTAGAAAAACATTCTAAAATAAGATTCAATTTTTTTGATATTTGATTTAATAGAAGTTCATTTGGTTAGATCAAATTATATTCTATAATTGATATTAAATAATGTTTTAAAAAAACTACAAGGTAAGTAGTTTGTGTAAAATTGGAAGAACTAAGCTAATAGAATAATTAAAATGTCATATGAAATGTGAAAATAATTTAATTAATTTACTGCTAGCCGCTAGCTTTTGAAGTGCACATAACAGAGGGGATCGCATAGTTCGTCTTGTCCAACTTCGTCGCACGGTAGCGTAGGGGAAGGTCAGTTGGCCAGAGATAGTCGCGCAGAGGGTTGGATGTGATGTGTGTTCTGTATATATGGCTGCTTGGTGAAGCCCATACTGTGCCGATTGGACAAATTCTAACGATTGTTACATATATACGGCATCTCAAAACGCATGCTACCCATCTCAAATTCCAAACCCCATCTCGTTTTGTAGTTTCTTCAAATTTTATATTTACTTACAGTTGGATATAATCAAAATAACCCTGTATCTTCCTACAATTCCTTGTATAGTAACCGTGCCATGGACTTCCTATTCATCAATATATCGCTTTACAACCATCCTGCATTTCGACGACGCTCTGGGAAAGCCCAAATATCGTCTATTAAGCTTTCCTTTTGCTTCCGTTTTTGATCCACGAGATCAATTTGTTAAATGTCATGATATCTTAATAGTCTTTAAATTTACTGCATGGATTCGCGTACTTTAGGGTCAAATAAACTATTTCAGACATATTACATCGCCGAAGAGGTCTTCCATGACGCAAATTTCAAGTCGCTGCTTTCCAACTAACTTTGGTGGCAATCTGCCTTTTCCCGTATCTTTTAAGGTACAGCCACATTGGATATCGCGAGCGAGCTTCTAATATCTTAGTTTCATCATTAATTACATGGTCATAACGACGAGAGACTACATATCCATCTGATTTGGTTCGAAAAAAAGAATTGTATTTTCTGGTTTGAAACCAAACCAAGATTAATTTACTTCACGAGGTTGGTGTGAGATAAAGTGGGGCAATTTCCTCTTGTAGTTTCCATTGAGTTATGTCCATTTTTTCTGTTGCAGAACAATTATGTTTGGAACAATCATTGATTTTATATATTGGTTTTTCCAGTCACGGAGGCAAAATATTTCTAAATTGTAATATTCAGGTTTATTTTTCAGGTAACGAAGAAATATTCAAAAACTGTATGTGTTTTTACATTTCCTTATGGTGCTGTTAACCTCCAAATAAAAAAGACGGAATTGCGTTTGCTATCAAAATAAATCAGGCATCATAGCTAGACAACTTTATATTTTGAGTTTAGTTTTATAATTCAAATGTCCACTTTGAATGATCACGCCGTGCCGGTAAGATAATAATCGCTATCATCAAAATTATTTCATAATTGTCCGACACTGTCCTTTTTAGAAGATTCTAGGTAATTGAGCACCAGGTAAATATTTTGTCAGTTCAACTGCAGCCACTGTTTCTGAAATGCCAACACAGTATCGTTGGATGAAACACAACGTTGAAGCCAAATGAGATCATCAGAACTATGTCAAATTCAACATATTATAAAAATATTAAAGAAAGAGATGCATAAGAGAACGTATATAGCTTACGGAAACAGCAAAAGTTGTACATTTAGCAATTACTCAAATACCAACAGGGCAGAGAGACAAAATGAGACCACTTACACGATGGACAAGAACAAAGGGGTTCTTTCCAGTTACAAAATAAGACGAAGTAGAAAAGGTATTACATTATACAGAGTGGTCAAAATAAACGAGGTCCCGTGTGAATACAGAAAAGTAAATTGATATTATATTTTTATTTAAAATGCAGAACTGTATTCACAACCGTTATTAACAAGTGACAACGCAACACTGAGCATACACAGTTAACACAAAATGGCCGCTGGACATCCCGTAACCCCGCACGAGCGCTCAATATCACTTTCAGTATGGTACAGGACACGGAACCTCTATTATCTTGGCCACCTGGTAGTAGGAATCGGAGCGTGACGTGAAAACAGTCGGATCACGTCGGGTTACGGCGGGTCCCGTCGTAAACGTGAGTAATATTTGAAAATCGGGCCGTGAACGTGGGCGAACGTGAGTGAAAATTTTGTAGGTGTGATTCACGTTTCACGTTGGTTTCACGTTAATATCACGTTAAATATTTAGTAACCAATACAAGACTGCAGGGTGTCCCGCTCCCTCGCTGCCCCACATTTGGAAGATCTAGAGCTGGAGCGGGCGGTCATTGTATTATTGTGTGGTAGCCTGCAGCGACGGAGCTTCGCACTTGTGTTGTGTTGTAAATATTGTGTCTGCAGTCAATTGCGTGTCTGCGTCTTTAGGCGATCAAGTAGAACTTACTTTTAGTTTCTCGGACGTAAAAGTACTTTTAAATCTAGAAATTGAAAGTGTTGCGTAGTAACATATGCTTTCTTGTCAGTATTTATCCCTTGTCGTAAGCTATTATAGTAAATTTTTATTTACGAGGGTTGTCCCAAGTATAATGCACAGCGCCTTCTAGCTATCGTGCAGTGCAACATAAATAGCTGATCTTGTTCACAGTTTGTAGCCTGAAGTCTAACAAACACGTTGGTGCCCAGTGTTAGTGGTTTTAGTAAAGTGCAATGATGTCCGAGAGCGATAACGACAGTGAAAACAAATTCTTGGCTCACTCTTTCATTCAGAGCATTTAAGTCTGGAAAAGGGGCTCCTCCAAGCGGTTTCTTGGGTTTTCAAAGTGTAGGGGACTCAAACCTAGTCGAGAAACGTTTCGCCTTCATTTTCATAGCGAGAGAGCACTTCACGGCAGATGTAGCGCGTAGTCTTCTTTTCAGGCGTCAGGAAATGAGAAATCCAATGTGCTGCGATCATTGGTTTTTGCGGAATTTCAGTTACAATGCGGTGAGCACTTGATTTTGAAATACCTGTTTGTTCTTCTATCTCTTTCACCATTATTTGTCGGTCTTTATCAATTAAGGTGGCGACAATAGCCGCGTTAGTGTTATCTTACGTGACGGTACAAGGTCAGCCAGAACGGGGATTGTTTTCAATGCGTATACGCAACCTTGTATTGCACTACGATCTACTGTATGCGTACCACACGCTTCATTTAACGCGGCATGAATTTCGGGCACTGTTTCACCACGAATTGATTCAATCTTAATGTACGCGCGTTGCTCTAATCTGAAAGTGTGAGCCAAGGATTTGTTTTCACTGTCGTTATCGCTCTCGGGCATCATTACACTTTACTAAAACCACTAACACTGAGCACCAACGTGTTCTTTAGACTTCAGGCTACAATCTCAGAAATATCAGCTGTTTATGATACACTACACGATAGCTAGAGGGCGCTGTGTATTATATTTGGGACAGCCCTCGTATTACTTTTTGTATCTACTATTCTGATTACAACATATTATGTAAATTATTTCACATTGAAAACATATTTCATTTTAGAGTTTTTAGTTCTGTTGCTGGTCTTTTATTGGTTTTAAATTTGAACGTTCTGTTCTAGCTAAATTTAAATTTTCAAATAAAAGTTGCGGGTCACGTCGTGAGTGGCGGGTCACGCCGTGAACGTGAGTGAACGTGAGCGTGAGCGTGCGTGAACGTGAGCGTTTAAAGCAAGAGTGAAATGTGCTCGACGTGAGTGAATATTTACTAACGCGCCCATCTCTACACTATAGTATGTATAAAATGTACAAAAATAATTATACGAGGCTTGTACTGTAAGTGATGACTGTTATCCTGGAAAAGCTAAACAAAATAATCAAGGAAGTTTTTTGTTCACTCATTGTTTTGTTATGGCAGTTATGTATTATACCGACAGGTTTATTCGTGTTGAAAACGATTTTTAGTACAGATAGTAAATTAAAACAAAGAGTAGGTAATTATCGAGTTTTTGGAAAAAGAATGTTGTTCTGCCTCTGAACTTCATGGACACCTTTTAAAACTGTTTGGTGAGTCGACAATCGATGTTACTAATGTGCGTAGATGGTTGAGCAAACTTAGAGCTGGTGAAACTAATATTTTTGATAAACCACGCTCAAGGAAGACCGGTTACTGTTGGAACTGATAAAACAAAATTGCGCTTTGATGCAATGACTCCTGAAGATCGACGTGTGACTGTTCGAGAAATTGTTAGTGCGTTGGAATCGTTGTGGAATAAATTATAAATGATCTTGGTTATTTATTGTTTGAGGCTTTCGCAGTGCGACTTTCACTCTGATGATGCAAGCTGCAAGGTCTTGCGAAACGTTAGTGAATATGGATGCACAAACAGCAAAACGGCCAAATCTGCCTAAGTATCCTCGTTCTCAAGATACTCAAACAACACGAGCCACCAAAGAGCATGGCCATCGCGCGGGTTTTTGCTCGACTTCACAAGGTGCAAGGCACATTAAGCCAGTAAATGCTGGGTGTTCATATACAAATACTAAGCGGTCTAAGCCGAAATTCTATGCTAAGGAGAATAATCTTGGTTATTCTAAGGTATGTGCTGGGTGGGTGCCTCGTCAGTTAACCGAAGCAGTAGAGGAAAAAAAATGAAGATTTGAGCTGATCTCGTAAACACCTTCGAAGAACCAGGACGATCTGGTTTGATAATTTTGTGACTGGGGATGAACCATGGGTGTCTACATATGATCCAGAAACCAAAAATCAGTCAAAATATATCGTCACACGTCATCACCACGCCCAAAAAGATTTTAATGCAAGCACGAATGTATCTTTTCTTCAAAATGAATTTGAGCGATGTGTTTCAAGGCGGCGCATATGTTTAGAAAGAGAAAGGGATTATGTTTAAAAATAGTGTTTTGTAGTTCAAAGTTTGAATATAATACAATATTTCTTAATTTAACGGTATTACAAGCCAACAGGCATTACTTACGGTACAAGACTCGTAGTTTAATCAGCATAAGTAGTTTAGAAGTAAATTTTATCCATGGCAGTTGCGTATATTGTGATGGCATAGTGCTTACAGCAATTCTGGTTGTATAATTAAGACACGAAAATGAAAAAAAGATTCAAGTAGGCCCAGCATTGGTATTTTGTTTATTGCAACACAACGTAATTTTTATACACTAATAAATGCCCGAGATATGATTAGCAGTAACTATAATTTGATTGACAGAGGTTAGCATTAGATGAACTTAATTTTTAATAATTGTGCAGATGCATTTAATTTATGTGACTGGCAGATTTGAGATTGTAAAGTCAAGACAATAATTGTCAATCTGATATGATTCTGAGATGTTTGAGGCGTTACGAAAGCTATATGCAGCGATTATGGGGCCAACATTCGGCAACACAGCTGAAAGGTAAGACGCGGTGTAAAGGAAGCATAGAATGCAAAAAGCAGATAAGGCACCTACGATAGGAGAAAAACAATAGTGGAGTGCTAGTTTAAACCTGTGAACTAGTGTTATTTAAAACTTAAGTAAAAAAATCAGAGAAGTGAGGTTAAAAAGTGAGTCCAAGTGTTGATTTTATTAATCTCCAGTCGTCAAACTTCCTTTGTATAAAGGTTCAGAGAGTTATAAAGTGCCATTTAATGGGGAAGTGATCTGGAAGTTACGCCCACTTGAATCCAACTTTGGGGCTTGTTTTCGACCAGTTTTGGGACTTCGCCAAGCTGAAATTTGCGTGAATTGTGTAGAGGAGACCTTCCTTGGTGCCTACGTCCAGAAAGCAGAAACCGAGAATACTCCAGAAATACAATAATCTCTGGAGGTGGCGTCCCTTGAAAGTGCTAATGCGGAAATCAGGTCCACAGTTAGAGGTAAATTTGAACAGGGAAGTGGTTTAGAGGGGCCTTCAGCATTATGCACCGCTTAGAGCAGACATTCTACGAGGTCCAGAGTAACTTTCCAGCCGCCAGGATCCGTCAAGGGGGTAAATACAGGCTAGGCATCCTTTGATTTTGCGTCGGATTTGGATCCCAAAGCAGGAAGCAGAACAATTGCAAGTTTAGGCGTTCCTTTGCTAACGTCCGAAAAAAAAACAGAACAGGTTAGCCACACCAGTTGAGTTATAGTTGCATTTCTAATAACTACCTGTAGTGAAATTTCTTGCTTGTTGGTAAAATTTGCCGCCAATTTAGAGGTTAAACTGTCAGACCAGAAAAGTTGGACATTTGACATACTTGTGTAAAAATCATACTCAAGAATAAATGTTATACTGGATGTTACAATCCAACCCTCGCTTTCTCATGCAAAGCAGGAGAATTTATTTTACGTTTGGTTGCCAATGAATAAAATAGGAAAGGCAATAAACCATTTACTTTGCAATAATTAATACAAAGCATAATTTTTAGTAAACCCTGAGATAGATACAACATTTGAATTTTTATTAAAACTAATTATTTGTATTTGTGTCATATTTTTACACTTTATTTATTTATATTGCCGTTGGGGTGTTCATTCCAATATTATGTTTTCAAGGGTCTACAGTAATGATTAGCAATAATATTTAGCTGAGCTTTTGAGCTTTTGAACTTATGTATGATTTTTTCTGTATTTCTACATAATAACCCCCATACGATGATTTTGCTATCTATTTTGTACCAGCAATACGAGTTTCTAATTTCAAATGAATTCGAAAGAAAATCTCCAGTCTTGTTAATTAGAGCAATGAATCCTGCGCGCATTTTGGTAGACAGCATTTAGCGCCCGGAATTTCAGGAACTCCTCCGAGTGTGTAATGCAATCAATACTTTCGGATAGCTTCACCGGCCCCAGACGCTTTGTCGTCCTGGGGGAATCCGAAGGACTTATTAGGTGGCGATCACGGACACGTTTCGACCTCCTGCCACTTCTTGCGCTCCAATCAAAACAACCTGGGCCGCTTTAATTGGGGCAAAGTCGCTAAAACGTAGTAAGACGGCAGATTCGCTAACTAAGTGGCCCCATGGGGCGACTTGTGGTCAGCCGGAGCCCCACGACCCTGCGTGACATTTAAACTTCGCTGATTTATCGAGCAAACTCTCCTGATCAAACCGTAACCCCGCCAAATTAAATTACACGAATGCCTCCCGCTCCAGAAGTACGTCTTACAAGCTGAAAGCAGCTTGTGTTTAATTAAAGCTCCCTGTCTGGCTATGCAGGTTAGCTGTATCTCCAGGATGTTCCATAAACATTTTTCTGGGTGTTATTTAATTTTAGCCGGAAATTTATCGCTCGAGCTAGCAGTCTTGTGGATGTGGAGCGTGGCAGCCAGGAGGAATTTATTATTAAGCCCGCGTTACGTCTTTATTTTAAATTTCCCTCTAATTGCTCGTGTTTCCAACTTAAGCACATTCTGTGCATTTATTAGGGATATTCTCTTTCCATCTCTAGTAGCTTCCCTGCTTGATGTGTTTCCAAGTTTCCCTTCTATATAGTTAAACTTATTTAGTTATCAAAAAATCGTACAAAAGATTGTTATAATCTACTTTAAGGGGCTGATAATTAAAATTAACGGCTCACTGAATATTGCTTCGAGCGAGAAGAAAGCGGAAAGGCCTAGTAAAATGACGAGATTTAATACATTTTTGTAGAAAAGTGACAAATAATTTAGATATTATTATTTTACAATAAAATTCAATTTGGTTTAATACAAAGAGTTAGATTACTGCTACGTTTTTGCCTTTATTAAACAGCTGTTACAGCTCAAATCGTTATTAAACACAAGAAAACAAAGCCCCGAGGGTGAGTGTCAATTTGTGACAGGGGAAAACGGTACTTCGTCACAAAAAAAAACACTCGCAACAAGGGCAGTTTGAGGTACCTGAAATGGGTATGACTGGTTTTTCAAAATAGGGGCACATCAAAAGTTAATTAAGGTGAGGGGATTGCAAGGTTAATATCAAACTTCAGGCCTTCACAACGTCTCTAACCTTAAATAAACATTAACGGAGTTGCAGGAAACATGGTAAGTTGGACCTCGATCACTATAAAAACACGTTCTGCACGTCTGCCTTGCAACGGAATACTAAAAAGCAACCATTAATATTTAAATACAATAATAAACGCTCAATGGGTTACACAACATTTTGGTGCAGTAATCTAGAGACTGATTTTAACTAGTATTCCTCCATGTGACGTCAATAGAAACTAATATGAAACGATTGACTTCAAATACACAAACGACAGCCAAGACGGCATTCAAAATATCCTGTAGGCACAATTAAATAGTAAATGCAGTAATACACAAAGTTAGATGCCAATACTTCGTACATAAACCGAAATCTAAGCATGTCAGCACCTGAAAACGATGGTGGCACCAAATAGAACATTATCACAGCATGAGAAACTTATTCAAATACATTTTCCTACACTGAAAACGCAGAATTCGTTACGATACCTTAAACCATGTAGGTAAAAAGGCAGTGGGTAGTAGTTTGCTCATCAGATGGATTGCAGTACATCTAGAACGATCATTACAGATCAGACGGAAATAATCACCAGCGACGAGAAAGTGCCTAGACGGAGATGCAACAAGAAGTGGAAGTTCCCAGCTCGATTAAAGGGTTTCGCAGACGTGTGGTATTCTAATCCAATGGGAAACCTATATTTGGAGCTGGCGGTAAGACAGTACGGCAGAAAAGCCCAAAAATGTATGTGCATAGCACAACATTATAAAACCGATTTAACTCGAGTTGCCCTGTGGCCAGTATTATTGTGCTTGCTAGAAAATACAGTTGCAAATCGAAACAACGTTACCGCCTCACGGCAACATGTTCGTTGGAGAAGTAATACTCAACTGATGGTCAAACGTCCAATTTTCAGCACACCAGCTTCGTTAATCTCTCTTACCGTAATGTACCGCAAAAAATGCAGTCTCGGCGGGGCCATGCAGACGTGGATTGCAAGTAACATAATCTAGAGTTCCGACGGCGACAAGAATTCTGTGAACTGCACGAACTGTTTCGGCGTGAAGTCCCTCTGCCTAAACGCAGGCTGCAGTATGTTTTTAAAACTTGCATCCTGAATCGAAATCTACGGAACTATCTAGCATGGTCGGGTTAGCCCTACATGAACGAGCGGCAATACGAATATAAATTAAACTAACATATAGTCAATTATATTCACAGTTTACCGACACGAAGAGATGATTTTCCAGACACTTCAACATATTTCAAAGAACAAAATAGTATCAATAGCAAACATAAATTCACAAACCACCACACGGACTAATAGGGTTCAACATTTAATAAATTTAATAACATATCCAAATATTTAACAGAATTGAAGACATTATCTATCTTGTTACAGTACGTTTAGAGCGACCCCTGTATGTGCAAAGTTTTGCTAGTTGAATTTTTAGCTTTGAGTATCATTAGGTGGCTCTTTGGAATTTTTGCATGCTTTAAATTAGGTCTCGTTAGCGGTACCCTAATTTTAAATTCTCTCCTATAATTATCAAGCAGTTTGGTAAGCAACTCTTCGAATAATTACCCATATTTTACAAATTAAATTTATTCTGGTTACATTTCTACAGATATTTGTGTATGGCGCTTAGGCAACCCTTGTTGCAATTATTCTGCACTATTCTATTTGTTGCTAGATAAAGGATATCTCTTCTTGCAATCACACTCTTCAGGTTTTTTTTGCATCTTCTGGCCCAAAATTTTGGAAAGTTTTGATAACTGGTAACTGGTGGATTTTTGAGTTCTTTCCCATTTTAAATTTGGTACAGGCTGCTAGTGCCTCGGGTGTGTGCTTAAATTTATTAGCTAATTAGTGTAGCTTCGCTCCGTTTCGATTCCTTGGAGGATCTACAAAGCACATGTGCTCTTAAGACGTTCGTATTTGATTTGGTTATACTACTGCTGTCTTTCTGTTATTAGGGGCGCGTTGTTCATGTGTGGCCACGCAAACGCTCGTTGCTTCCGACCATTAGAAATTTTTGAGCTCACTTATAACGTCATTTAGAGCTAACCTTCGGGGCTGAATTGTTAGCCAATTTAAACTTGTATTGCTCTGCCTTGGCGGCCCTACTATTGAACCCGTTCGGCGACCCGTACTTAGTCGACTTTCGTCATTTTATTTGCCTCAGCGGCACCCCTCGTAATCTCGATTTTAATGTGTATGTGTTGCCCGCCGTATCGCTATAGGTACATTCGTTATGAAATATTCATGCTGGTCTAAGCTCTAATAATTTTTTTTGTTGAGATATTTAAGCGGTTTTACTTGTTTCGTAACGCTATATATATATATATATATATATATGTTTATATGAACTTACATTTAGGCTTGCCTGTTCGTACCCGTACTTATATTTATAGTTGCGCCTAGAATTGCTTATGCATGTTTATGATATTGCACGTTATATTTGTTGCACTATAGCACCTACCCACCTACCTGTTTGACAATAAAGCAGTGATATTTTCATTGGTCGTTGATTTGTTTATTTTTGATCTGCTGGACTTATCGGTACGGTCCGGCACAAGGATTAGATCTGAGTCGAGGACCTGGCGGCCTCTCCTTATTTTTTTTTGTGTGTATTCTCTTTCAGCATAGCTGGAACCCTGCGACCCTCGCGGCGAGCTAGCCCAACTAGGCCGATAGTTACCAGCCGGCAAAATAACAAATATAACTTTCGCCAAAAGATAAGGCCGACCGTCTATCTTCCCTTACAATCTTTATGCTCTAACCAATAATGAATCTGGAGATGGTACCAAGAACATGTGTGATACCCTACACGACGTTCGAGTATTCTCAAGCACGGGAAAACTCGCTATAATTATAAGTGGCATTTACTCGAAATAGAGACTGATACTGAAGAAGATGTAGTGGAGGAGGTTCAGAAGTAAGAATTTATGAATCTGGACCAGAATACTTATGTGGATTTGATTTTCTCTTACTGCAACAATTACAAAAAGCTTGTGTCAATTTTACTGCAACTTCCCAATTTTCAAAAAGGAAAGGCCGATGCTCCTATAGTAAAATGTTGGACTTAATGAAATGAATTGGAGGGCACACAAGCTTGGGCATCTTGACAATGAACAACAGATAGTGATTTTTAAAATTAATTTCACAATTTTTTCTAATTTTTCGTCGTTGTCGTTAACCTTGTTGTTATCTCCACATGGTAGATACGTCGGATTTTCATCTTCTTTTACTCAAGGCAAAACGGAGGAGAACTATGAAGAACAGCGAAAACATATTAAAGCAGATCTAATTTTTTATGTTCAACAAAAGTTAAAACAAACAACTGAAACTACTTACCTGTGTTGAATCAAAAGTAAAAGAAAACTAAAAGATAAAGTCAAGATGACTGGAAGCAGAACCATGACACAAGCTAAAATTGAAACAACTCCTGTGAAACAGATTGTACTACAAGTTCGCCAAGAACGTTACGAGGAGTACTAAAGATGCAGAACTTAAACAATGGAAGAAGTGTACAAGAAAGAATACAATCGTACATAGACATTTGAACAAACGAGTTTTTGGAAAGTATAAGGTAGAAAAAGAATACTAAATAGTTAGAAAAGGTAAAGCCATAGCATGTAACAGGAACTTGATCCTATTAGCATAAATATTTTTGCAGTAACATTTTAAAATACAGCCATTTTGTACATGTATGTTCTCTTTTGTTTCTTAGTAGCTGTTAATAACTAGTTTCGGTAACGTGTGTAAAAGTTTAAAGACGCGTCAATGTGTTTGCGCATATAGCACTAATGTGTTTCTGCATACAGCGCATGAAGTGGAGTCGAGGTTGCATAATGCATCAGGGTCTGCTCTAAATTGGCAGAAAAACGAGGTGCAAGTACATGCCAAACGTCCCCGTTTTGAAGGTATTGCCCAGCGTCCGTGCCATTGTAATAGTTGACTTCACGTAGGGTTACAAGATTCTACCGTCGCTATTTGGCGATTAAGAAAGGCAGTTAGCTAATAGAGAAAGCATCTACGCCATTATTTAACCCGGCAGTAAAAACATTGTCAGGTTGTTATACAGAGAGTTTATTATAACGCGCAATATGTGTAAATGCATTTATTTTAAAATGCAATATGAAAACGTTACTGAGTATGTAACAACATAATATATTTTACGGAGAAAGGAATTCTGTTGATCAAGTGGTATAAAGACTTCAGTTTACAGCTAGTATGTGGGTTATTACATGTTATATTCTCTCTTGTTATTTGAAATGCTTCTTTTTCAATAAAGCTGCGGTTCATATATTGCATTTTAAAATAAACGCGTTAAACATGGTGTGGCGAATACTTAGAAATCAATAGTAACAATCAAGTCCTCATGGAAACGGGAATACCACATTGCGCATTAAAATAAATTCACTGTATAAGTGGGAGTTGATGATCGTGGTTTAAGGCCAGTCATTCGAGCCAGATTTGATTACTAACGATCTGCTGTCGAAGCCGGCTTTGTGTGAATCTTTGGGACTGCGGTGAGTGCGCTTTTTTATATTATTTTGTGTGTCTGCGCTTTGGACGTCTGTATGGTAGCAACAGCTTGTGGTATTGTTAGCATAAATGCGTGGTAGAAATAGCTTTTGCGCGCAGTTTAATATTATTGTCACCGTAAAGGTGTGAAACGTCTGTACTAGTGCAAAAATTGTTTTTTACACGAAATATTTGATATAGTGGAAAGGGCAATATGATTTTTACTTGTAACATATTATTTGTGCCATTCGATTACTTCGCTCAAATCTTTTTATGCATAAGGCTCACTAAAATTGAA
This sequence comes from Agriotes lineatus, assembly GCA_940337035.1. Classification (NCBI taxonomy): domain Eukaryota; kingdom Metazoa; phylum Arthropoda; class Insecta; order Coleoptera; family Elateridae; genus Agriotes; species Agriotes lineatus. Next base: position 32,933 of record CALNHX010004467.1, read on the forward strand.
TTTTTACATGCACACAAAATTTCGACAAGTCAATCCTTCAACTAGCAAATACAAATAAAAAACTCAACGCTTTTTCCAAGGTTTGACAATAGAAATTGTATCGTGGCTTCCTTCCATTTATTTTACAATTAATTCTAAATTTAAGTCAACGACAAGTCGAAGATGTTAATTTACAGAAATAGCTTGAAATACCGCGGCTCAAACTTCGTCACACCTGCATGGTCGTGTCATAATATCTGCTACCTTCAGCTCAACGAACCATAAAATGGCTGCCTGCCACCTGTTGCTTGCCCTTTCATTCTGCAATTCTGCCCTTTTGCAACTCCAACCTGCACCTGAACTATTTGACTCTGCTTTCACGAGTAATGGTGGGGTTCGACATCTGCCTTTATATCGTGCGGTTGTGCTTTATCGCAGAGTATATAGTGGTCAAAAATAATTTATTTCCACAAAATTGGTAAGACTAGTCTTGTGAATGGCTTTTTTTGCAAATAAGAACTAAAAATATATAGCTAATAACTCTTTGAAACTAAGGGAATATACAATTTACTTAATGACAACTAGTACAAAGTGACGTTGACGGTTGAAACAGCTGATGTGGTATGTTCACAATGAACTCTTCAGCTCCGGCTTTGACTTTAAATTTAAAAGAACGCTCTTTATATGACTCTATGGAATTTTATTCAGTGTTTATTGCTACACAACTGCAACAGACACAGACGATGGTGTCCCAAAACAAATATTTTCTTTGGTCCAACAATACCGCCATAATTTGTGGCGTTATTGCACAGATAGATTTCAGTTCTTAACCTAAAATTAGTTGGTTTAACTGTGCGAGCTTTCTAAAATTAAGTTAATTTTTAGTTATCTTTATGTGATTATATTATTAAACAATGAGTGCGAGATCTAAATTAATTGTCCGACGTGCGTTGACAAGCTTGCAACTGAATAAACTAAACTTACACAAATAATACATGCGGTAATTGTTTACTATACAATTCATTTATTTTCGGCTTTGATTTTATATTATATAAGTATTTATTTTGGTTGTTAAATATTTTGTGTACTTTGAAGTCATAGTTTTATATCTTACTATTGGAAATATCAATATGCACCAACTTTTCAGGGTTAATAGGGTTAAATCGAATTACTCAACCGTGCACCTTCTCTTATTAAGACTTTCTAAAATAAGCTAAATCTCACAGAAAAATGAATAACCTAATATTTTATCTAAAAAGTAGTGCTCTAAGATTTTATTAGATTACCTTACAAAACCAAATATTAGTATAAACTGTAAAGAAAAGCATATTTGTTCAATTTTTTTTAGAGGGAAGCTATTGCCCATATTATTTTCTGATTTACAGTGAGAGCACCATTTTGAACAGCCTTTTGGTTTATTTGTTGTTAAAACATTTGCCAACGTTTTATAACCCTGACTTTAAGAGTTACGTGTTTTTAGCATTTGTCACATCCAGAACCATAGCAGCAGACCTCAAATCCAGTATTTCTTCATATTACAGCGGAGCCAGAACTTAATAGCTCCACCAGGCCCAGTATCCTCAAGTTGCGACTATAAATATATTCACCTAATTATTCATTTTTTATCAAAAAATCTGCACCTACTGAGGAATGCTACCAAACTAGTAAACGAGAAAAATATTATTGAGCCATATTTAAACTCTAATGAGAACTTTGAAATAGAACGAGATGATATACACAGCAATGATTTTTCCGAATATGACTCAGTGATAGACCAGATTATAGTCCCGAAGGAAGTAGCGGCAGTGATACTAACAGCAAAATTTGGGATCAGAATGAGGAAGTGGGCACTAGAAACATCGCTGAAATATTAGACAAAGAACAAAATGGTGAAAATAATAACAAAAGTGGCTCTAAAAACCAAAGATTCGAAAACAAAGAAAATAACGAAGAGAAGAACACAAATAGTTCGACTGAACAAAAACCTAACTAAAAGACAAAGAAACCCCGATATATGGATGTAAAACATAAAGAAAGAGAAAGTGAATTCTGGTGAAAGCTACATACCTGAAGGGAGAAGACAAATACAAGCGAAAGAAATGAGAATAACCTGCAAAGGAAACTGTAAATTAAATGTTACACCATAGAAGAATCATATTTTCCAACTTTTGGGGACTGTCTGATAATGCCCTGCAAATACAGTTAGTTGCATCACATGTAGAACCTTTAACCCCGAAGTACAGAAGAATGGTAGAAGACAGTACGAAGAGAAACAATAATGTTTATTATTTTACATTAAATAGACTAAGAAGTCTTTAAGACCCTTTTTATGAACATACTTAATATAGAAGACACATTTAGTAGGACCACATGGGCCAAAAGTAAGGAATGCAGCTTGGTAGGAAAAGATAAAAGAGGAAACGACAATAAACACCAAACCTTTGAAGAAACAATTAAAAATTTGGTAAGGCAACATATCTACAGTTTTCAACGAATTGCGTCGCATTACTGACGAGCGCAGACTACCAGTGAATTTATAGATAGGTCACTGACCCTTGCCCAAATGTATAGATACTACCAGAAGGAGTACTGCTCCGTTTGTAAGGATTCCAAAAATAGCAGTCAAAAGAAGAAAAACAGAGTCAAACAGAGTATTATCTGTTACAGTCTAGAATGGCCATTAAGACAATTCACTAATTTTAAAAGCAACGGTCCCCCCGCTTGTGCCCCACAAGCCCTTTGTTCGGCTAAGAACTTTGTGGGAGGGGGGTTCGGTTCGGCTTGGCACAGCTTAAGGCGAGATGCTTCTACATGAGATGTTGATTATGTCACAGAAAATGAGAAACATAAACGGGCGCCACGGAAATTGGGGTTCAGTACGCAACTTAATATGCAATTGGCCAAAATCCGAAATCCAACTGCTGTTACTTTGTTTCGGTGCCCCTGGGAGACATTCCACAGCTGTAGAACGTCTCACCTACCTTTGGCGATCTCTCTGCGATTCCTTGGGTACTGTACAATAAAAGTACCCACACAATACAAGAACGGAAGTTCATATAAATGTAAAGAAACACAAATAAATAAAGCACATAAGGTAATTTAAATGACTATAGTCTACTGAGTCCGAATATGCACACAAATATTCATGGTATCAGGGTTGATATAGGGGTTAGTAAACGTTTAAACAAGCACTTCTTTAAAGTACAACAATAACAGAATACAACCTTAGGTTTTGTACTTTAGTTCATGCCAGTACAATACTTAAGGCTTCCTTAAACTTGAAGCGGGCAGCACAGTTTTAATGACATATGGCGTAATTCATGCACGACGTGAAATCAATGTTTCTTACGGCGCTGCACTTTTAGTCAAAAATCTCCATAAAAGTAAGTTTACAGTACCTGTTGGTAGTGCTCCAGCAATGCAATATCGAATTACGACAGTGGGAAATGCCTTACCGTGGGGACTCAATTTGTTGCTGCTCGACGACGGGACTGGTGTGTAGGAGAATCGTTGCTATGAAAGTCTTGGGAATGGTCGTTACGACGAGACGACGTCCCACCCTGTATATCTGCTTGGGGCACGCTTTCATTTTAAAGCCGCTGCTAACAGCTTTAGAATTGACCCACAACGGCACTGACAAGAGCGTTCAGCAGTTTCATTACACGACCCACAGAACAAAAGCACACCCTCTTAAAAGTAAGGGTTTTTATAGGCACCCACTAACCACTTTTAAATATGTTAACCAGGTCAGGTCAGGAAATAAAGTCTGATGCGACGGTAACAAAAGGGCGGTTGTCGCATAGGAAGCGGCACGGAAAATTCCTTCATCCTCTCTCTTTTCAACTTGCACGTATCATACTAGAGGGGCGTTGCTATTGTACAATGTTACCGCAAGGTAGGGATGGGCGCGTGACTTGAAAAGAGTCAGGTCACGGCGGGTCACGTTGAGAACGTGACTAATATTTTAAAATCGGGTCGTGAACGTGAGTAAAAATTTCCAAGGCGTGATTCACGTTTTACGTTAAGTATTTAGTAATGAATAAAAGATTGCAGGGTGCCCCGCCCACCCGCTGCTCTCCCATGTAGAAGATTTAGAGATGGATCTGCGCATGCAAATCTGTGTTATGGTGTGAGTGTTGTGTGTACTGTGTACAGTCAATGGCGTCCTGTCTGGGAATTAATAATTATTTCTATTCTAAGGTTCTATTTAAGGCAGCCGGGACGCACGGACACAAGAAGTGCTCTGTAGCGCATACAGCGTAATATCCCACAAAATGCTGGAATCGCATACGCAGCCGCATGTTTTTCGAATTCGATCACCGGTAATATTTTTTTTAGTTGAAAATGTATGCAATTTATTAGAAACGTGAAGATATTTTTACCCCTAGCTTAATTTAATTTTTAAAATTATTTAGTGTTACAATGTCCACTTACGAGGGAAATTCTGGGTAAAGCCTTTTACAGATTTTTATTGGTTTTAAAATTGAACATTCTGTTCCATCTTAATTTGAATTTTAAACTAAAAGCTGCAGGTCACGTCGAGAATGGCCGGAACCGCCGGAACCGTGAGTAAACGTAAGCGTGAGCGTGCGTGAATGTGAGTGTTTAAAGCAAGCGTGAAACGAGCGTGACGTGAATGAATATTCACTCACACGCCTATCTCTACCTCAGGGTTCCGAATGGAAACGGGAGAATTCCCTATTCATGGGACGGCCGGCGCGCCGGTGCCAAACGAGGTACTTTAAGCAAGCTTTATTCAAGGCATGCTTCATTCGATACATGCTTTGTTTGACTTGATTTAAATAGGGAGAACTGGATGCTGAGTCCATAGATGGCCAATTTGTAAAATTAATTGAAGAGAGCTGTGCCCGTTAAGTTACTGGGTACCAGGAATCTCCACAAGGTGATGATGCGAAATATGCATCGCCGATGCAGGGAAGGAATGTTCCTTGGAGCGAAAATAGGACAACAGATGTCCCCATACGTCCAATAATTGATCGCAGAATCTGGTATTTGTGTGTTTTGGGCACCGCCTACCGCGTTCGTCTGAAAATTAGTCCACGTTATGTAACGTAGAGGGCGGAAGTGCAGTTTCACACAGGGAAACGTAGGGACTCCTAACAAATCGTAATATAAAAAATAAGATAAAAAGCAGGGAAAAGAAGAAAACCATGTTACCAGGAGTATAGGAAAGCCTAATATTATAGTTGCGTGCTTTTATAACGCCAGATCCTGTATAAATTTTATTAAACATTAAAATGTATTTAAATTTTTGATCGCATAATCGAGCATTACATCTATCCGGACCTTGGTTTTCCGATAACGTAAAGGCTCCAGCTATGCGCAAAGTCGCGCTCAATAAAAGACGGCATCGTTTCCCACTCACTGTTCTCCCATATCCGCTGTAGCGATAAAGCCGCTCGAAGGATATATAAGAAGCTCCGCGACCAGTTAATGTCGCTTGAGACCACGTATCCTGCCCAGTCACGAACTTGAGATCATTCCCCTCGGGTCCACCAGTCCTGATGTCTAGTGGCACTTGAGTCTTTGGGCTCCCGTCCCTTATATGCTCTCCTGACGTTAAAATGTGATAGCGTTGGCCTGTCTCCTAGCATCGATGACAGAGCGTGACCTGGATAATAGAATGTGATAGCGTTAGTCTGTCTCCTACCGTCTTCGACAGCACCCATTCTAATACGCATTTCCTTTTAACAATCCGAATCCCACAACCGGACGCCGCCAGTATGTTCAAAATGTACTAATAAATTTGTCTATACGAAACTTATTGCACATTCCGCATAAAATGAGGAGGATACGGCCTAGACGTTGTAAAACGCTAATTAGAAGCCGAAAGATCTAGCCCGCCTTTGGCACCGAACACCGGCAAATTCACCGCACGTTCGCCAAACTGTCAAATTTCACCGTCCGTTGAATAAGCGAATGCAACTCGGACAATCAATCCGCAGAGCCAACACTCCGGGAGCAACGCGCTGTTTTCCTCAGGCACAAGCCGCATCAACTTCTTAGCCGTCAGGAGCTCCAGGTATCAGTTAGATCTCTTTAATTCGTGCACAAATATACAAGCTGGCAAATGTAAACAAACCGCTGGATGGCAAGGTCACTCGCTGTGGGCATCCGTTATACAGTGCCAGAATCTATACTTGGCTCATCGCTTGATGCATCTGCTTTCCGTAATTACCTACTACACTTAGTGCAACGCCGGATGTAACCACCTTCCGTGCAGACCTGCTAGGTGGGTTGCTATTTACCAAGGGGAAAAGAAACACGACCCCCCCCCCCCCAGAAGAATTTGTTATTTTCATAATGTACAACTCATAATTTGTAATATCTAGTTAAAAACATTATACCGTTGTTATATATATATCCCTGTCTCCGACTGAGCTAACCAGAGGTATAAATTTATAACGCCCTTAGTGAGGGGGTAAAACGTTACACTTTGAGCTGCAAGTAGTTTCACCAACTCCCTGTGGAGATATTTCTAATTATTTTCTTAAGTATCGCCTTAGCTGCTTTAACTTTACCATTTTAAGATTACAAGTAAAAATGGATACCTGGAAAAGATTTAGTATTCTGATAACTGTGTGGGTCAGAATAAAAATAAAATGATAGTGTCTACGTATATGTTGCAATGGTCTTAGGCCCTACGGCTCTGCTCTGCTTGCAGTACAGTTTGAAAATTAAGTCAATAAGCTCAGAGTTGGGGTGTTTTATCTAGCTGCAATGCTAAGCTTAATTGACAATCAGTAAATGCATTGAAAATAAGATGCTTGTATTAAAATAAATGAATTGATTAAGGAACGCAAAGGGCAAACATTACTTTTCACAGAATTGAAGTCGAATTTCAAATTAATTAATTATTAGGTTTGGGCATAATGAATAGCCAAACCAAATGAAATAAATCATCACAAAAATATTTGCTATGAACAGGTCATTGAAGCGTAGATTTCAATATAGCTAATTAATTACAATTTGTGAACAATCTTAAAAGGTATAAGCCAGAAAAATAATAATGTTGCAACGAGCAATTTAGAAGGCAAGCATAAAGGCATAAAATAGCAATTGTGAGAAGCAGACATGACATGATAAAACAAAGGGAAAAGCAAACCGCAACACAGGAGGAAAAACGAATGAAAAGAAAACAGTTGGATATTGAAAAACATTTATGCAGGAAGTGAACTCTTAAAACTAATCAGTGCAATTGCGCGAGTGAATAAATTAACGCAAATAATAAAACGTGTAGTGGCTAAAAAGAGACATTTTCACTATTATAAATGTAGACAATATTTTAGATATAAGAAATGTTTAAACTTAATAATTTGTAAGAAAAATAATTTAAAAGGTAACTGATTTAAACTTGGGTAATTTCCGTTTTTATATTTATTAGTTTAGCATTTGTTTATAACGGATTTCAAAAGATAACAGTTGAATAAATTATAAAATTGACATTTGTGCTCGATATTTAATCAAAGATTTTATACAATAAACGATAATTTTCAACTACAAAAAGTATTTCATTGTGTCAAGCAAGTGTGTGACGTTAGCTCCGGCCGAAATTATTATTTCTACGCATTGGAATGCGTTCAAATTTCGTCCCGCTAAAATTCCGTCACATTCACCTAGAAAACATCGCCAAAGCGCGAGAAAATTGATAACACGACAAAAGCACCGTTCTGCGCCCGCATCGACAGGACGTCGTCCGGCGCATCCCTTCCAAATTTCCAGCACTGATAAAGAGTATGGTATAGTATAAATAGATAACGCACGCTGTTAGATGAACTTACGTCCACCGTCCCTGAACAGCGTTTAGCTCTAGGTCCCCTTGGGGGCCTAGTTCCTGAAACCGATCCGAAACACTTCGTTCCTGCGACTAGAAATTCCTGTAGAAAATTTTCCTGTACCAGGCTAGAATAACAATCGCTTAGGGCATCGTGGATAACGACCAGAGCGATCTGTTATAACAAATCTCGATTTCTGTAAAACCTTCGCGGCATTTGCTATAATAACAATCGCTTAGGGCATCGTGGATAACGACCAGAGCGATCTGTTATAACAAATCTCGATTTCTGTAAAACCTTCGCGGCATTTGCTATAATAACAATCGCTTAGGGCATCGTGGATAACGACCAGAGCGATCTGTTATAAACAAATCTCAGCCCGTAGAAACGGCTCCTAGGATACAGACTTGTCTTTATCCTATTTTAAAGCCCTTCAGGCAAAGCCCTTCAGGCAAAGCCCTCCACGCTAGTCGCAAGAACCAACACCCAACTCTTTCGCAAAACTTAAAAGGGCCTCACTCTTTATTCTAGAAATAATTCCAAAACCCGTATTGAGTCAAAACACGAAACTTACTCGTAAAACCTCAGAGAGTTTCACTCACCACTCAGAAAGTTAATAATTGGTTTCATGCACCCCCTGCGAGTGCTTTTACACCCAAGTAAAAGTTTCAAATCCCGAAATTGACCACATAAAGTTATCCTGAAGTCAAGGTCACGACACCGGCAAAGCTCGCCGCAATAATAGTTTTGATATAAGAATCCAGAGCCTTACTCACCTGGAGGGGTCCTGGTTTATAAATGTCCTGAGTAGATCCGTAGTGCTTTAACTTAACAATTAAAATCTCCGTGGTTTAATTAATAACTTTGAAGGTTATCACCGTTTCTAAAACGAATTTAATACACTGTCATTTCACTTGCCAATAGAAGTTATTCGGCACTACGGATTAGGTTGGGGCAAGCCAGGCGTTCGCCCCACGTTTATTTGTAAGCACAGCCCCTGAAATAAACAAGATTGTACCCGAATTTATAATGTTCATCCAATATAAACAAAGTTAACCTCGAATTTTTCTGTTTACAGTCTTGGCCGTTAGAGGGCGTTTACGCAAGCCACTACAGCGGTACGTGTGTGATTTTAGCGATCCGCAACCCGTACAACTCGGGAAGCAGAAAGGGTTGTCCGCCCGCCAGGCGTACAAGATAGAAGAAATCATATTATTTTTGTACAGAATACGGGAAATAATTTTATTAAGTTACAATGTAAATAGGTATATAAAATAAATCCCTTTGATGTTATGTGTACTTTTCTATGTACTTGAGAGAGTAAATTGAACCCTGGCATCTGACTGCCCGGGACTAAAAAGTTCACCAACAGTGGTACTTATTCACGGCTCAAAATTAAATAACTCCATAAGAAGACCAGGTTATTACAAGTGGTCTAGTTCACGTGTGAATGTTTGTGGCAATTTCCACAACAAAAAGTTTGTTTCATGAAGAGCATTCCGAGGTTCGAGTCGCCAAGCCACTTCAAGTTTACGAACCACAATTTCAGCCTAAAGGAGGATCCTGGGCCAAGGTTTTCCACTGCAACGCATTACGCAAGAGTGTAGGACAACGACCAGCAGCACAAACACAGTGGGAAGCCGTTCCAGAAGATCTTAGCAGGGCCCCCTTTGACGATCACGGAACGAACACACCTCAAATTTTCAAGGTACTGTGAAAAGTTAAATATCAGTGTGAGGATCCGGAAATTTGTGTGTAAGCGACACAATACCCTTTTGAACAAGAATCCGGCGTATTCAAGCCTCCAGCGAAAGCGTTTTGCTAATTATTAACCATAATCCAGTATTGAGGTTAGGTGAAGATTAACAATTGCTAAAATTCAAACGGCGTTGCTTATGACGTCATAAGACAAATTAATTTCTGAAACAAATGAGATTTATAACCGCCGAAGCACTACAATTTAAATAAAATACCTGTTTGTATGTTCACAAATTTGAATTTTAAAGTCAACAAAGCTTACTGCCAGATTCAAACTACTTTGTAAAATTTTGACAGCAGCGTATACATTTGCGACTGCTTATTTGGAAATAATTTGGGCGCACAATGGCGTACCACATAAAAATTTACAAATCCTCCTTTGAATGGAGTTGATTGTCTACCGAGCTAGCGTTATGAGAATAAAATTGCAGATAAATAAAATACAAAAGAGGGCATAATACTATTTGATTTTGAGTAAAATAAATAAAATTGAGATTACAATTCAGCAATTATTTTAATGAGTTTAACTCATACATTAAAATACATAAAAAGGTGGTTGTTAGATGAAACCATGTCAATGTATGCGATTAGTTATACTGAAGTGAACAGCATCGCTTATAAGTTTCTGACAGTGGGTCACACCCAAAATGTGTGACCAAATTATGTTCCGTCCCAGTAACCATCATTAATAAAAACAGCAAGAAAAGAAGGAACACCCAATAAAGTAAAGGAGCTTGACACTGAAGGATTCATGGATTTCAAAGACTTGCCAAAGATATTTGATCAAAAATTTCTAAAAATTCTGAAAATGGAAAGGTTGTATGGAAAGTATCCAAATTATCAAAATTGAAAAACAATTCCCCAGTACATTTTTCTACAAAACAAATTTCGGAATACAGACTACAGTAAAATCGACTTTACTACCTGATGTTCATGTACTAGTATGGAAAATTTTAATCTACGTCAAGCGTATACAAGTCTTTCAGTCTTAGGAGACAAAACAAACGAGCACCTATGACATATCATAATAGACCACTGCCAAAAAATTACATTCAGAGAACAAAAAGAGCACCTATTGGAACTCTGTAATAAAAACCTAATTGAAAAAGTTCACCAGCCATTTTAAAAGGCTAAATAATCGCAGTTATGCAGTATTCAACTGGGTGTACGATATGTGCTTCATATGTGCTTAAAGGGCTTTTGGCTGCATCAAATATTAAAAATTGATAAGCATAGCGCATCAACATCAACTTATTTTAATTCGTGCACTCTATGTTAAAAGCAGATAACGAAAGTTCAAACATACCAAGCAGCTTCAAGTTTAAACGCTTAAATAAACTGCTCAAGGACAGGTCTAACGAGTAGCTTCAGAATGTGTAGTTCAAAACGTGACCACCGAGCTTCTGTAGATGGCGCCAAGTGGACAAACCGCCACTGTGCTACAATGCTTGGAAATTTTGCAAAGTGGAAAGCCAAAACCAAATTGCGCATGAAGGTGCTCGGGACCTTAGCAACAACTTTGCCCCCTTTCAAAATTTCGATATCTGTAGCCGTTCGAAAGTTACAGGCGATCCGGACGGACGGACAAAACGTTCGCATAAGTACGCTGAAGCTACTAATAAAGGCCTCCGGTTAGGTTACAAACATTTTTCTATACTATTCAACCTATACTCAGAAGTCATATTTGGAAAATCGTTTCATGAGAAAGGTGGAAAGGTTGTAGTCAACGGAAGAGACATAGATAAATTTCGATACGATTTCGTCGGAATAAAAAATAATAGTAAAACTACAACTGATGAAATACCTAGTGTTGATATTTAAAAGTAACACCCTGGAACAAATGTCCACATTCAAGTACTTATGCACCGTTGCATAAGAAACTGACCTACTACGTATTCGAGAGGCTATTCGTAGGCATAAAGTTCTGCACTAAGTCGCTAGCAAAGGTTCAGATGTTACATATTCTCAATTCTATTGTATGAATTTCAGACCCTTAAACATGGAGCGATAGCAAGAAGTCTTTAATGTGCATACATTTTGCCATATTACGATTTCTCACAAGGATCGAACGATTTAAAAGCTAATAGCTTATGTACTAAGTGAAATTGTGAAAAGGGTAATCAAGAATGTAAGCTTACCCATTAACGGTCTTACAGTATTACAATGGTATCTTAACAGATAAAAGCATCTGAAACAAATAATTATACCACTCATGTGTACAGAATGGTTCTTAATAATGTTTTCACTTATGCAAATGTAGTAAGACGAAGAGATATGACAAGTGAATCGATTAGCAAGATTAAAGCTGTAGTTAAGCACAAGAGAACTGTCCATTTAGATGTGTTGTATTTTGTAAAAGGAAATACCAAGGTTGCAAGGCAATCAGCACTGAAGTTATTCAAAACGCAAGTCGAACAGCTCTACGATGCTCCGATTGTAGTTGAGAGAATTAGCTGCGCTCTAAAACATTTGTTTAAAGCATTATTACAGCAATTAATGTATTTGAAAAAGTTCACTTCCCTGAATAATAGCCGTAGCTAGCCTTTAAAACCACTAGTGGAACTCCAGGAGTTTTTTGCTTGAAATAAACGTTCTAAAATGACAATTAAAATGTTGATAAAACAGATTACGAGTAATTACAATTTGGTGGTTGCCATGATAATCTTCAGTCAATTGTTTATTTATAAACAGAAACAAATTCTCTTTCTCTACAAATCTATTTGTAAACTGTTATTTTTTGGCATAATTATTTGCCTATTGTAGTAGTAATTAGCACAAATCGTTGAACATTAGTGTCTCAAGCAGTAAGTAAAACGCCTTTTAACAATCCTGAAAGTGAAAAATTTGCTGAGCGTCTCAGGCGGTGCAGTGCATCACCAACTTCTGCAAGCACGCAATAATGCAAAACCAAGGGCGATCAACAAGTTACAACTAAATTTAACTGCCGTACGAGTGCAGTGCCGCAGTCAGCGAATTTGCAATCAGAGCAGGAGCGAGAAAAGTGTACCCGCATCGAGAGATGTAGAACTGCAGGCTAGCTAATAGCGCCTGAAAATTCGGTAGAACGCCGAAAGTCTATGTGAGTGCGAAGATTTATTACATTGTGTACAGAATAGAACAAAACCGTAAAAGTCGAAATCAAAACGACTATAATTGCTTAATAAAGGCTTGGTAGATATTAGTGTAATAATTAAAAAATTATAATTTTTATTTAAAATTATTTATTTGTAGGCCACAGGTATCCATGGTATTTGGCGATTTGATTTTGTTAAGTCTTGATTGAGATTTTATCATAGCAATCCATTTGTGTCACTAATAAGTTAAGATTTATTTTACTTGTCCACACGTAATTAGTTCCATATTGTGTTGATTTACCTTAATTGAAATTAAAACTATGTCTCTCTTTGTATAAAATTGTCTCTTTAAATTATTCGAACGGAATTGCAACATTCATGTGTTGTTTTAAAGGTAATTTATCTGACAGTTACCCGCGAGAAGGGGTCAAGTTAACAATATTAATCCGTATTCATACTGCTATGATTATGCTACAGGTAAGTGATTGAGCTTGTTATTTGGTAAGACCCTGAGATAAAAAATTTATAATCAGTCTCAATTTACGAAAGAAAACACACCAATATATATCAATATATTCTACCTCTACCTTTTACTAGAAAAGCAAACAATACCGAAATAAATCGTTAACTGAATGAATACAAGCAAAGGTTACTATGTCTTCTCAAATTTTACGGAAGCCGCCACTGGTTTAGAGCCAGCGAAGGAGTATGAACTTCTTCAAAAAGAGCATTGGGTCAGTAATGTGTAGTAATAGTTTACGTGGAATGCAATATAAATTTTCATTGCGTAATTACTTTCATTGCTCTAATTGAAAATTACTGATTCTACCGAATATAACTGTTTCCCAGGCATAAGCTAATTGGAAGTTCTGTTTACGCTCCGTTGAACTATCGAAGAATTTCATTTTTGATACTGATTGGACATTAAAATCTTTAACATTGACCTCATTTCAGTGCCAGCGAGCGGTAGGTTGTCCAAATCTTAACCGTCTCAGTCGATTTAATTGCCGCCCAGAAATCATTGGTTGAGCTTAGGGGTTCTACACATCTTTGGATTTTTATTTATTTATCTATTTATAATGGCCAGTTTTTGGTTTTTGTTGCTTTTACCATTGTATTTCGATATTGTATCCTTTTTATATTCGTACAACAATTTTTGTAGTCTACATTTATTACGATTACGCACTGTTTTTCTGAAGGTTTTGATACTAATACTGATACATTTAGTTCATAATGAAATAAAACAGTAAGTAATTCGGAAATTCTTTTTGATTGTTTCTCTACGAACCTTTCACTCTTATGTTTTGTTAAATTGCTTATAATTTGCACTGTCTTTGATATTTACTTTTTAGAATGTCTACTTTGTCTCGCTTTGTGCTCGCTTTGTGAGCGCTTCAAAATAAACTCGATACCCGGACCTACGCCCCAAGATTCTAAAGAACTCCAAGAGATTGCAAAACGAGCCTGAGGCTGGACAAGAGTTGAAGGTAACATTCGCAGTGCAACAGGCCCACGTAAGCAGCGCTGTCCAGGAGAAGTGCTAATAGAGGGGCAGGCATTCTCGGATAAAGGTGTTTCGCCTCCTACCTATGCGTAGGGTTTCCAGGCTTTCTTCAACCCGAATGCAGCTTTTTAGTTTCTGTTGGGTGTATCATTTTATTGTGGCATAACCCATATTTTAGGGCAACACCGGACCGCACTTACCACAGGTCAGTTTGAGTTGGGAAGCAGCGGTATTAATGCCTCCAATTTTCGACTGCTGACTGGCGGTAGGGTGTGGTCCACGGTAATTGTGGAGTTCGGTCCTGGTTAGTTAAAACCCCAAATGTTTTGGCTAAAGCTTCTTTACAAATTTCCTTTGCCAGTTTCTGTATAGTTTATGCCTATGGAATTCAAACGCTTGAGGAGCGTACTCCCTTATGTTTGTTACAAATTGGCTTTTGCTAATTGAAACTCAAAAATAACTTGACAACTATGACTTATTCTAATATTAAAATGAATGGGATTCATGAAATAAACACAGTAAAGGTATATATAGTCAATACACAGCCAAAACCATATAATATAACACCACAAACACATATAAAGGCGACGGTGATCTAGAAATAGAATAATACAAGAAGGGCAAACAGATCTTGGGTCCTAAAATACTTCGATTCGCTAAATACGGGTCAGCGTGCCTAGTACTAAGCTAAGAGCATAGCCTTGACCCTGTCCACACATAAACAGGGAACGGATATTGTTGTTAATTTAACAAAATTGCAATTGCCTTGCTCTACTACTTAAGTCATTAGCCCGCATACGACGGACATTGCTAACTTACAAACGTTTACAAGTGGAATTGCGTTGACTTCGTTCACATGTTTCTTAAAATAGCGCCACAAAACAAAACAAAATTTACAAATAGATAATACATCGTGTTACGATACCTTAGAAGAGCTGGGCAGCTGTGATAGACTTAGTGTTGCCACAAAACCTGTGCTATGGGATTGCAAGCTGAT
Source organism: Agriotes lineatus (assembly GCA_940337035.1). Lineage (NCBI taxonomy): Eukaryota > Metazoa > Arthropoda > Insecta > Coleoptera > Elateridae > Agriotes > Agriotes lineatus. Next base: position 48,041 of record CALNHX010004467.1, read on the forward strand.
TGGAATGCTCTTGAAATGGACATGATAGAAAAATGGTCCAACAATTTCTATAACGATTTTTATTTTTAAGAGGTTTTGAGTTGTGTTTGCAAAGACCAATATATATGTGTTACTGAAGCTATTTTTATTCTATCTTCAATCGAATAACAACGATTACCCAGTAAAGACAAGTAATCGAGTAAAGTGATTTGCTAACATTATCTTGAACAGAGTAAAGGTTTACAACTTAAAAATTACCTGAATCGTAGATTTTGTGAAAGCTTATAATATTGCATAGCTACAAGACAATATGCCTAACTTACAAGAAATGTTAGGACAACTACAAAGAAAGGATAAGGTTTAAAATTAACACCTCACCTCAAAAATAAAAATCATGACGAACACAGGCAACGCAACACCAATTGGAAGGGACAAGAGCACATAGAAGTGGTAGATGATTATATATACTTGGAACAAAAAATAACATTAACAATAGAAACACAAGCAACTGAAATTGATAGCCGAATATCACTAGCAATAGCACTAACAAGTATTTAATTCGAAGCTACCGCAATATTTAAAGCTAAAAATCTACAATCGGTACACACTGCCAGTACTAACCTATGTGTCTGAAACATGGAACTTAAGAAAATAACAATGGAAAGAACCAAATGCTGCCAAAGGAAAATGAAGAGAGCCATGTGAGATAAAAGTGAACGTTTAAAACGCAGAACAACAGTAATTGATGTAGCAATACGCATCGCTAGCTTCAAATGGCAATGGATCGCAAGAATGCAAACTAAGACTAAGACTAAGAATTATATAGAAAGACGACATAGACCACATAGCATGGAAATAATTTGGGGAGCCGTAACTATATTCAGCAATGGATTACCTAGCTGTTACATGATCATGATGATGATGATGATGATGATGATGATGACGATGAACACCCAGATATTTGATTTCGTCTGCTCTGTTTTATCCGGATTTACCAACAAGAAGTGTCTTGTTCAGTCAGTGTCATTTGCATTAAATTGCATATCACTCGTTCATGCTTTCCATTAAGCAGAATAGTTTTGTCATCCTCGTAACCAAAAGTGTGGAAGAAAGATAACAATTATGTATTCCAAATAATAATGGTTGGATTATTTAAAATCAGTACATTCATTGCGTCACAACAGCGCTTAGGTTAACAAGAGGTGCACTTCGAGGCTTAAAAGTTTTTCAAGAGACAAACTTCCTAAATTCACAAATCTTTAGAGGGTACTTAGGTGGTATTTCATGTAAATCACTCGAGCAGGAGACGATCTAAAATAAAGCAAATTCGCCAGCTCCCAGCTTCCGGCTTTAAACCAAGATTTTTCATCATAACCGATGAAAAGTAATTTGTTGCCTAAGTGTCACTACCTGGCGGGGGGTGTGATTGATCACTCCTTGCTACCTGCGAGGGTTTGTGTTTGATTGTGAGCGAGCTGGGGCGGGAATGAGAAGCCAACTTTAATTTGTCATTTTGCGGAAAAGTTATTACCGAAGCCACCGGGTGGCCAAATTGTATCGGGCCGGCGCGGCGCTCGCATTGTCATGATTCTATTTTAAACCCTGTCTTGGATATCGAGAAAAGTAAGCAAACACAATGGGGGCGAAGCGAAATCGAAGGCACCATCGATTAGGGCAGCTCGCTGCCTTATCGCGCTCCCGAAATTCGTGTTCTGAACCCCTGCGGAGGAATTAAGCGTTCCCTGTGGAAAATAATATTAACCCGGATCTGTATTTTTGCCTTACCGTATTTATACTATTACAGTTATTCAGACTAAGTTGGCAGGTGCGCGGAACGTCGTGGAGATACATAAAATCGACTCTATTGTGTCTGGGCGTTTTTCTACACTTTTTTAAAGCCTCGTTTAGGTTTATTACTAAGTTTCTTACTTTTACTGTTATGTTCTCGCCAGAATTTATTAAAATTATAAAAAGAAGATATTTTTGGATTAATGAGCAGAATTGGGAAAATAGACTGAAAGGTAGTGAATATAAAAGATGAATTATTTTCAGTGTACCAATTCTGTACACACAAATTAAAACATCGATAGAAACGATTAAATTCAAGAAGAATTGCAGTTTCATTAGTTGTATTACATATTATTATTATTATTTGGCACAATAACTCCGTGGACTACTAGATTCTTAATTACAAGAAAGGGTGAACTAGGTTCACGATCACTTAGAACTCCAGGTGAGTCTATTGTGCTTGCACTACTAAAATGTTGGAGATTCCTTAATTCGGATGCATATCGTGCCTCTTCAGACCAATTTAGTAACCTTGGAGTACAACTATCCAGCAATCAGGTTCGTAAAAGAATTTCTTGTTTGTTTCCGCAAAAAACAACGTTGGCACTGGCCTCGAGCCTAACCACGATAGTACCTGGAAGTATAGATGAATCAAAATTCTTTTATAAAAAACGGGTAAATTCCACGCAACAATTGTCAACATGCCCGCAATACTGCTAGCAGCAACCTTCGACAACAAGAATCAGGATAGGGCCTCGATATTCACCACCTAAGTCTCAGCCGTAAAAAATACATAATTAGGAGGAAATTCCACAAAGAAAATAAATGCTTACGAGTGCCCTTCCCCTTCATTGAACAGGTAGTGGCTGTAGATAATGTAAAGGTACCACTTTAAAATTGTCTTATCTAGTTACAACAATCACCTAAGCTTTCCCACGGACTCGCCCTTCAATCTAATATAGGCATCTGAACCCTTTCATATCGTAGAAAACTCCAAAAAGCGCCCAAACTCTTCACACTCAACTTGCTTCAAAATGTCCTAATTGGAATTGTTATTCGAAGAACAGGAAACGCGAGCCTCCATTTTTAAAGACAGGCGAAATATTGCCTCTTAACGCATAGGTGGTCTCACCATTAATGAATTCAGATGCCTACATTTTACGAAATTCGTGAAAAAGTAAATAAAAAAACACGTTATATCATTTTATGTGTAACAAAGCTACTTCTTTGGCTTTTTTTTTTAGCTTTTTATGTTAGAAGTAGAGTATACTGCGTGTAAAATAATTATTAATAGCTAACTACAATCATGGCGTATGTTAGGTTGCCTACGCGTCGTTGCTTCTATGTTGTACGAGAAGTTGCCTAAGTCTCTTGTTAAAGCATTTCTACTTTTTTACGCAGCTTTGATTTTTGTCCCATTTAAAAATTTCAATCCAGAAAATTCCCCGTTGAAGCTCTTGCAGAAAAGGAAAGATGTGTGATTTCAGATTACGTTTTACGAGTTGTTTGTTGAAATTCTCCGAATTACACGAGAGCCAGGGGCTAAAACGCAGAAACAACGCCGCATGTGCGTCCAGAAGCTGAGACATGCAGACAATTTCAATTTCCCATGACATAAAAGCGACGAAGAGTTGTGAAAATAGAAAGAGATAGCTTTAAGCAAAGCCATGGACAAATGTAAGAAAGGGGGTTAGACGAACGCCTAATTCTAATAAAAGGAACAGCATTTGTAAGCTACGCTTGAAGGAAAACAGACGTAAAAGGTCTTTGGAAGTGCGAACCCCGGGTCATCCAAGTTAAATTGGGCTGGGAAGCTGCAGTGCGAGCAAATCTTTTGTGTTCGATGTCATATTAGCAGTTAGCTATTCATTTCGATTGAAGTTCACGAACCCCACTTCGATTTAGTTTGAGTTATTCGAAAAATTTTTCTGCAAAAGGAAGGCTTCACTGGTCTTTTCCGAATGTATTAATCCCCAAGCCACCCTGATCCGCCATTTAGGTCTGCCACTTCGGTCAAGGTTGATATGGGAGTAATCAATCTCTCTTGAAACGCTTTTGAGATCAACTTTCTTGGCCTAAGGTACATGTACTATATTTTAAAGTGCTTCACCAAAATGTGAGTTTTCTTTCAGTAGAGTACATAAATTAGTGGGCGCTAGTTGAAGTAGTTATTGACCTGATTTAACGTCATTCAGTTTAAATTCGTAATGCAAGTATAATGTTGCACATGTAATCTGCGTATTATATTGTTTATACATAGCAAGATCGATTCCGTGTTTGTAGATAACTCGAACTTTGTACAGCCAACGTTAGCTGTCTTGATGTCTAGCTTCCTTTCTTTATTTACAGAGGGGGGCTTTCTATTATTTGTTGCAGTGTTATTTACTTGTTCTATCTAGGATCCTAGACTTTGTTGACGCTTATTTGACGAAGCTTCAATTTTAACCCTAGAACGCATAGGTGGCGTCATATGAGACACCACCTATTTAACTATGTAGTTTTTAGTGATTTGCTGTTATGTTATCATATTCATATTTTCAGTACCTCTCCAGCAGATTATTGTTGATATACCCCTTTCATTTTTAATTTCCAAAAATTGTTACAAGCTTTATAATTCATTTTTTAGTTACTTGGTGTCGCATATGACGCCATCTATGCAATCACGTAACAAGTTTTCTCGGTAGGTGTTGGTCGGTAACAATTTGCCATCTGTCAGTTTACGTACGTAATTTTCATAGTAACGTAGTGCGAAGTGGAATTTGTTAAAAAAGCTATCGCTACTGTCTTTATAGGATTGCCAGTTAGCTCTTATACTTGAGCCGCCGAACAGATAGAGTTGAGCAGGCAACAAAAATAACATATTACAAAGGTCACCCGATAATATTTTAACTATAATTACTAAAATGAACAGAGATGGCGACCTTTAATTAGAACTACAGTGCCTTGATAGAGACAGTGGCGACCATAGGAACAACTTGCCACAAAATGGCGGCCAATGGCCTACTAACTTTACTAAATTGAACGTTTTTGAATGGTCATGGTTACACAACGTATAAATAATATGTTGGTGGCACTGTAAGTGTATGTCAAATTCGAGGTTATCAGGTTAGGTTCTGCGTCAGTTTTGACACAAAATCTAACCTGCCAACCTCGAATTTGACACAAACTGACGCAAAACCTAACCTGCTAACCTCGATTTGGTATAAACAAACAAAAGCATCAACAAATTTTGCCTCATAATGGCGGCCGATTCGAGCGACCAATAAAAAAGAATAAACTCTATTGTCGCCTCTGTCTCATATAAAGTCACTGTATTAGAACTAATTTCAATTGACATTAAATATCTTTTTGAGGTTATGATGAAAATATCAAGAGATAAAAAAAATTATCCTCCGGGGGCTGTGGAAATTCAAACGTATGAATAATATGTTGGTGACGCTGCAAGTCTATGTCAAATTCGAAGTTAGCAGGTTAGGTGTTGCGTCAGTTTTGACACAGACAGTGTCACCAACAATACACTTCAGTACTGCCAACTGATTCAGTCTATCCAGGGCCTGCTGCAATTGAGTTTTTAAAAAATCACACTGTAGTTACTTGTCAAAACTGTTTAACGTAGATATTAGTACCTGATCAGTTCCTTAGATTTAACAATTAATTTATTCATACTCATAAATAAATATTTTAACAACTTTAACTTCCGTTTTGCGCTTTAATATGCATATATGCCGTCAAAATTTATTTCCAGATATTAGAAAAGGCGTATAGTAAATTTAAAGTGCCTCATTAAACAAAAAAGGTGTGGTGTCGTATACGACACCACATATGCGTTAATGTAACTTTCTTAGATGTATGCGTTCTAGGGTTAAGACTTCATTTATGTGTTGCATGCCGTTACCATTCGTATTTACACTTGAAATTTCCTGTTACGTGAACTTCAGTTATTTAAAAGTGTAATAAACCCCATTTGTTAAGCTATTTTTTCTTTGATTAAAAGTACTATTTGCTTCAGGTATAAGTAAACGTGCTCCTCAAGCACGCTAGAATCAAAAGTGCACATGCACCCTAGGTAACGCTAAAGAACTAGCAAACTATGGGCTGCGAGACTATTCTTAAGATCCCCTCGCCAAAATGCGCGCAATCAAACTAGCGCTACTGTAATGATTATGCAAAATTAGAATAAAATCCGTTCTTCTCAAACCCAGCCAGCCAAAAATATTTGACCGGTCGTCGGAATTAGTTGGTTCAATTTTAAAGGCATGACCAGAACCAAATGTCAGTATTTATTCAGAATATTATATGATAACGACAGACTACTGGCCATTTAGACAACTCATGCTGCTGATGGAAAACAACTCCGCAAAAAAGGCGGGTTTCAACATAATCAGAGCCATTTACCAAAGCACCTATGGTCTGACCACATATGCTCGTAATAATCTAACATGGTGCACGACGACATCCACACGGTCACTATAAAGTAAGGAATGACCATTGTGGATGTGTAGAAGCCTTTTGGTGTACAACCATCAATATGCGATTTCAACAGTCACAATGAGCAGTAAAAATATAAACAAACATAATGACATAAGGCCGGAGGACATCAAGCACATATCTTCGTTTATGCCAAAGATAAAGAAACATTTATAACCCGGACCTGTGTTTTATCTCTTACAAGTTTGGCAGGGGAGGGTTTCAAATGTCTCTTTCATAGTCATTACCGACCGGTTATCATAGAAGTTGAAACTCAAGAAATTAAAGCAATTTTCGGTTTCAGGTGGAACTTTAGAAAAACGAATTTTAACAGTTTAACAAAAGCGACCTTGATGGATGCATAAGGTCGATATTTCGGAAACGTGATAACTATTATCAGAGATTTATTGGCTTGGAGCAATCGGTAGCCAAAACACACATCCAAAGAGGATTTAGTTATATGCTTCTGAATGGCCAGAGGAAGGCAAGATATATGGAAGTTGGTGATATCAAGATATCTGATAAACTTCTCCACTCCCTTGACGTTTCCCACCGACAGGAAAGGATGTATACAGTTGAAAAATTAACTTGAAACGCTCCAATAATAGTCTGAGCGGCGGTGACACAAGTCTAGTGTGATAAAACTTTTCAATGTCATATATATAATTCGTTAAGTCATTGATGGAGAAACACAAAATGGCAGTGCTGCCACGTGTGGACCGAACGGCACTATAAAAAATTATTTTAAAAAAAATATATTTTTTTCAATATCTAGTATCATCAAACTTCAGGATTTTGATTGTTCCTCGAGACAGGGAAGGGGTAGGGTTTTAAGAAAAAACAGTGCTGCCACTCCCCGAGCGAACTCTTATCAGCGGCAGCAAGGAGATAAGTGATCCCTCGGATCCTATTTTCTAGTATCATCCAACTTCATACAAATTCAAACGTTATCTGAAAGATCATCAATTTCTGTGTAAGAAAAACCGTTGCTGCCTTTTCCAGAAAGTGAAGAAAATGGAGGCAGCAGCATTTAAAAGTCGCGATTATCGCAACCGAATTTCGCGTGTCCATTCAGTTTTATCAGCATTAATCCGGTTTTTTTCGATTTGTACTAATGAAATACACTGACATCGTAATTTCCAATAAATGTTCAATGTTGTTGATTATTTAAACAAATGAAATTCTTTTTGTTATGTAATATTTTTCAATTTTTCCATATTTTTCTTGTTTTTTTCATAATTTCCATGGTTTTAATTCCAATTGGGAATAAATTAGTTCTATTCGTTGAAACAATACTTGGGATAATTGTTTAAGCAAATTAGATTCTATCAATTATTCCAAAGTCATTGATTTTTGGGCCGCTTTTTTAGGTCTTTTCGTGTTTTTCACAGCAAGTACGAATCCGTTTCGCTTTTTTTTTATTCATGCCATTTATTTGTCACGACAGGGATTGTTTGAACAAATTAGAAGTATTTTACTAGGAACAAAGATTTTTGAGCTATTTTTAAGCAGAAATTGTGTCTGCGGCGTTGATTTATTTTACCAACTTACTTTGTAGGACCCCGGCTGTGCTATTCACAAGTGGCACATTCTGATTGGCTAGAGGGTAGCAAAAGAACCTACAAAGCCCATTTTCTTCGGTAGTTGGTATGCTTTATGCTCACTTTCGTTTGAGAAGCAGTCAGCAACGCTCGCATCGCTGTCCTTTTTTGTAATCTTAACGTATTTTACTTCTTCAAAAAATGCTTTGTTACGTTGACGATATACTATCTTTGGCAACAGATAACAACGACGAAGATGACATAGAATTTGAAGCAGAAAGTTTTGATTCTGACCACGAAAACTAGTGATAAGTTGCTTCGATGTTTTAATTGTTAGCTACTCCTGTAATTTTAACTTTTAATATAATGTCAAATTTACTAAATGGGCAAATTGTTTCAATAATAATTCATTGCGAACTTTTCATAATCTTTGTGTTTTTTATAAACCAACATTTGTATGCATAAATCTAGAAAGAAATTAAATTCGTTTTCACAAAACAAGACCATTACTTATTTAAACACGCTTCCATTCTCTTACAGTTGGTGAAATAAATCAACGCCGCAGACTCAATTTCTGCTTAAAAATAGCTCAAAAATCTTTATGTTCCAAGTTAAATACTTCTAATTTGTTCAAAAAATCCCTGTCCTGATAAATAAATGGCATGTTTCAACAAAACTACGAAACGGATTCGTACGTGCTGTGAAAAACGCGAAAAGACCTAAAAAACGGCCCAAAAATCAATGAACTTGGAATAATTGATAGAATCTAATTTAGATAAAACTAATTCATTCTCAATTGGAATCGAAGGCTTGGAAAATATGAAAAAAAACAAGAGAAATAAGGAAAGCTCGAAAAATATCACATAAAAAGTACAATTTCATTTGTTTAAACAACCAACGCAATAGAAAATTTATTGCAATTTACAATGTCACGCGTATTTCATTAGTACAAATCGAAAAATCGGATTATTGCCGATAAAACCGAATGAACACGCGAAATTCGGTTGCGATAATCGCGACTTTCAAATGCTGCTGCCGCCATTTTCCACACTGGAAAAGGCAGCAGTGGTTTTTCTTACACAGAAATTGATGATCTTTCAGATAGCGTTTGAATTTGTATGAAGTTCGATGATACTAGAAAATAGGATCTGAGGGATCACTTATCTCCCTGCTGCCGCTGATAAGAGTTCGCTCGGGAAGTGGCAGCACTGTTTTTTCTTAAAGCCCTACCCCTCCCCTGTCTCGAGAAACAATCAGAATCCTGAAGTTTTATGATAATAGATATTGAAAAAAATATATTTTTTTTAAAATAATTTTTTATAGTGCCGTTCGGTCCACACGTGGCAGCACTGCCATTTTGTGTTTCTCCATCAATGACTTAACGAATTATATATATGACATTGAAAAGTTTTATCACACTAGACTTGTGTCACCGCCGCTCAGACTATTATTGGAGCGTTTCAAGTTAATTTTTCAACTGTATACATCCTTTCCTGTCGGTGGGAAACGTCAAGGGAGTGGAGAAGTTTATCAGATATCTTGATATCACCAACTTCCATATATCTTGCCTTCCTCTGGCCATTCAGAAGCATATAACTAAATCCTCTTTGGATGTGTGTTTTGGCTACCGATTGCTCCAAGCCAATAAATCTCTGATAATAGTTATCACGTTTCCGAAATATCGAAATATTTTTTTTATCTAAATATTTTTTTATAGTGCCGTTCGGTCCACACGTGGCAGCACTGCCATTTTGTGTTTCTCCATCAATGACCTAACGAATTATATATATGACATTGAAAAGTTTTATCACACTAGACTTAGTGTCACCGCCGCTCGTACTATAAAGAGGAGTGGCGCTTCTTGAAGAACATGGGTGTAAATAAAAGCATGGCGCGTCTGCCTCCAAATTAGGTAGTCAACCCTATTTTTTGTACCTCCAGAACACAGCTGAAATGCATCGGGTGCTAAAAGATATTGCACTGGTTTCGATAGGCTCAATCCCAAATTTCTCTTTCGCTGTGACAACACCACACAACTTTTAGACCGGCGGCCGCAGACTCGAAATGTTTCATCAACCCAATATTTCGGTATAATTTTATGGGACCTTTACTGATCGATTTGTGGTAAGTTTCTGCATCGTAAATTTAAGAAGAGGACATTTTTTTTGGTCGAGGCAAATGTTATCGGGGAAAAACCGAAAAAAAACGACTTTTTATGCGGTGCCTTTGCTTCCTCATATCTCAATACCTATAAACGATATCAACTTGAATTTTGCAGAGTTTGGTAGCCCCTTTAATTTACTTTAAAATGGTGTCTTAGAAATTTTGGCGTTTTTAATATTTACAACAACAAAAAAGATTTTCTACGATGACGGCAATATTTTGTGGTATTCCGCCGTGTTTAACGGGCTCCACATCATTACTCGTAAAAGATATTGAAATGAAATGAACGTAAAAAACTTCCAAATTTTATAAGGAATATTTTTGCTCAATTATGTATACCCTTAAGTTTAATAATAAAACGTCCACAATAAATTTTCTGTCGCGATGTACCATTAGCGCGCTCGAGTTCTCGATCACTCTCCCGCGCCTCGACCGCACCGCAGGTCCCATTACTTCAGGCACGGGTTAGCTTGAGACGGCCGTAGTGTAGATATAACCAATAATTCCACTTATATTACTTGTGTATTTGTTGTCTGCATTTTCTCGATTTCTATTTTTTAATGCAATTATGTGACTGAATGATAACATGTACCTCAGTATATTATTTTTTTAAATTTAATTATACTCGCCATAAACGAAGAGTATATTGTATTTGCCACGCACTTTTCTAAGACCCTTAATATCGCTCGTAGAGCAAAAATTTTGATACCGTTGTGTTGGTGATCGAATTCTGAACGACTTTCAAAATGTCAGTCCATCTGTCTGTCCGTCACGTTTCTTGTAAACACGATAACTCAAGAACGCAAAGTCCGATCGTGTTGAAATTTGGAGAGTAAGTTAGTGTTAGCTAAAGGAAGAACTTTATTGTTTTTGAAGAATATATATCAGTAAATAAAAAAGTTATTACATATTTTACCTAAAGAAATGTGACTGAGCAGGGTTTTCACCTTTTATATCATTCTATAATCAAAAGTAATACTATAAGTACTTCGATATTATCGGATTATATATCGATAACTTGTTGTACAATAATAAAAGAGTGTCAGTTTGACAGATTAAATAGTCCGACCGCGTCAGCGAGTGGGTTGTACATTTTCTATCTAAGGTCTCCTCAGTGAGGTCAAAATTGTCTATACTTGCTCTTATGAGACATTTGTCTGTGTCGGTTACTGGAGCTAGTCCTTGAGGAATGAAAACCTCATTTTCAGTAATTTGTGTCTGTTGAACAGCTAAGGACGTCAAGATTTTTCTCATTTCATCATACGAAGTTCCATATCCAAAGTGATATAAAATGTCAATAATTTTTTTGCTTCGAACCATCTGATATATATAAATAGAAAGACTTAAAGTAAAGCTATAGACAGTTTTGTTTTTATCAAAATTGTTTAAGATAGTTGAGCATATGGCCACAACATTGATGTCAAATTCAGTGGATGAGGAGTGGGTGAAACAATTTTCCTTTAAAATCCCCGAAACGAAGTTGTACAATACATATGGAATATCTTCCTTGCATTTAGTTTTATTTAATGCTCGTGGGGTAATATAACACTGCTCAGAAGTTCGACTTGTGTGGTGTAACATTATTTTCCGCAAAATTTCTGCAGCTTTATGTAAAATAACATTTTCATTTTCGTCACAAACCATAAGGTCATCGTCAGAACTTGAATCACTTTGTGTTGTCGAAATGGCTGAATAAATAAAATCATATTCTGAGTCTCTAGAAACTGCTATTGTTGGTTTTCCAGGACGACTTACAAATGATAACGATTCTCCGAAATGTTTTTCCAAATGTTTTCTAATGTTACTAGTACTTTGACACGTCATGTCTGAAAGTATATTCATGTCATCTAATATTTTCTGCAGCTGCTTGCATACACTTTTCAACGTTACACATTTTCTACCTTCTAAACTGTCATCTGTTATTTTTGAGTAACATACCGATAATGCTTTATCTATACGAACTTATTCTTTAGCAAACTCCTCAAATTCTCGCTTTCTAGATGTTATGTTTGTTTTGCTTATGTATTTGGCATAACACGAGTTGTGATATTTAGCATCTGCAGCAAATAAATCAGTGCAATACTCCATTCTGCATCGTATTTTCTCGTCATTTCGTTCTATATCACTGTTTAATATTTTTTGACGAGTGTTACTTCCCGTTCCAATTTTAATTGAGACTAAGCCTTTCTTATTTAAAATGCCACTTTTTCCACAAATCGAGTAATCGAGCCTTACATTAAAATTCTTGTCACTTAACCTATTTCTACTGCTAGAACACGGATCCTCTACTCCTTCAGGTTTTTCTTTTGACTTAATTGCTTTATTGATATTGCTTTTACTACAAAATGTCTTTCTACAACTCAAATAAAAATGAAATTTATCTGGTTTCTTATTTATTTCGCTTTGTTGTGATAGTATTCTTAAGGCTACATCATCAGTTCTTAATTTCGCTGCCGTGAAAATATTAGCAAATCCTCGAGTTGTAGGCTTCTTAACAACGCCCTCGGAATTATTCAGCAAAAAAGGCAAGTATCCATAATGCTACAAATGGTAGGCAATTCCATCTACTTATCTAAATTTCTTACCGTCTGCGTTTATTCAAATTAACCCAAAATGGAAACACACTAAATGAGACAGTAAATAAGCAAACTATATCACACACCCAAACAAAAACTTTATCGAAGAAATGCAGACCACCTAATAAGTGACATTGTCGCACCTATAGTGATACTATACACACCGTGCCTGAAGTATAGGGACCGCGCGGTGCGGTCGCGGCGCTGGAGGGTGATCGAGAACTCGAGCGCGCTAATGGTACATCGCGACAGAAAATTGATTGTGGACGTTTTATTATTAAACTTAAGGGTGTACATAATTGAGCAAAAATATTCCTTATAAAATTTGGAAGTTTTCTACCTTCATTTCATTCCTATATCTTTTACGAGTAATGATGTGGAGCGAGTTAAACACGACGGAATACTGCAAAATATTGCCGTCATTGTAGAAAATCTTTTTTGTTGTTGTATATATTATAAGCGCGAAAATTACTAAAACGCCATTTTAAAGTAAATTAAAGGGGCTACCGAACTGTGTAAAATCCAAGTTGATATCGTTTATAGGTATTGAGATATGAGGAAGCAAAGTCACCGTATAAAAAATCTCATTTTTTTCGGGTTTTTCCCCGATAACATTTGTCTCGACCAAAAATAATTGTCCTCATTTTCCATTTACGATGTAGAAACTTACCACAAATCGATAAGTAAAGGTCCCATAAAATTATACCGAAATATTAGGTCACCCTGTAAAACTCAACGTTTTAGATGTTACGCCGACGGTCTATCTGGGTTGCGCTTTCTCACGACAGTACTAGTCCCTCAAAACGGACAGTCGGTTATAAAGGAAAAATAAATTATTTCTCTACCCAAACCAGGAAGATCTAGTGACCAAGTGGAAAACAACCTACCCATTACACTGCAATTGCCTATACACTGAACCTTCGAAATTATTTGATAATTTTCTAGTGTACTGATTATCGAGGTTTATTATTTAGTAATCGTTGACCAAAGGGTTTACATTACTTCGTGGACACCGATTCAGTGAAGAATTTCAGTGAAACTACCTTGCCTACGGAATGTTTTTTGTTTTTTGTTTGACTCACAGCGAATTCACTGATGCTTAGCTATAAAAAATTTAACTTTCGGCCGTCAGCTAGCCTAATAGCAATGAAATATTTCTTATGTTCTTTAACTCAGTCGTGGTTCGGCAAAGCCTTTGTTGTAGTAACCGCTGGCGTTGATACCGGAATTCGTGCAAAACTCAAATGTTAGCTTCAAAAATCTACTCGAAGAAAAGCCAATTTGTTTACATCCAATGGATAACAAACGCATATATTTCCTGTTAAAGAAACAATTCTAAGTAATAATAGTGTTAAATAGATTATGAAGCGGGTGGCTATTTCAATGCCGCATCTATTCATACAATAATATTAATCTACACAACAAGCTGTTTATGCAATGCTTCGATATTAACCATAATTTTCTCACACAGTTGAGATCTGGTTCTACTGCATAGATGCTCAAGTCACAAAACACAGGAAAGCATACACGTTGGCTGGTAATAAATCACTTGGCTTATTAGCTTGATGTTCTTCAATGATCAAATATGGTACGAAATTACCAATTTTCAGTGATGACTAACGAATGCCAGTTGCGTAATACCTGGACTTGGCCGTCGTAGATCTTCTTGACGATGCTTTCACTATTGCGTTATCCAATGGCGTAGACGCTTTACTACCATTATGTCCGCAGGCCGGTGCTAGGTCACACTTTAAAACTAGATCCGCGTGAAAAAAGTTACACTCACCCTCTGCGAAGTCAAAGCCGAGCCTGACGTTCTTTTCGTATTCGAATATTGGCGCGGAATCCACAAGCACATTGGCTTCACTCGTCAAACGCTAGGCTAAATTTAATTCTTAATATCTACAAACACACAACAAATATTAAACATGTACAAATTGGATGTGTTTTGAACTGCTATTCTGAACAGACTCAGGAAAGTCAGGTCAAGCCTTTTATATGTAAGTGTTTCATAATTTGTTCCATCATTGCGTCATCATACTCATAACCTTTACATATATTAAATTTAATGTTCTCATATCAGCCTTGACTCCTGCTGGATAGACCAATGTTGTGGGTAATGACATCTGACATGAGCATTGAGAAAATTTATGGCTTCGAAGTTTATTAGGTTAACATTACTTACCTAAGTGGGTCGAAAAAGTATCTGTTTTTTTCTTTGTTGCAACGATCCCATTCACTGTCTGATTTTGCTTTGAAGGTAGACTAAGCTGTAATCTTTTACATTTTCGTTGCTTTCTTCAGCGTGTGATCATCTAGAGTTTTCCGATTCTTTGAGTGTTGAACTTTTAGCTGCCTACATAGTCTATTGTAATGATGCTAAACTATCGATCGTCAGCAGCTATTCCGCTGATGAACACCACAGTAATTAACTCATCATTGAAATCGGAGGCAGGTGAGAGCCGAAGAAATAAGACAATGGGCGACACCTTAAAAAAATAGTTTTGGACCGTTAGACCGCCCTGAATTCGCGTGCATATTTATTCCGATTATTATATCTATACAAGTTTGAATATAATTAGTTTGCTAATTTACTCAGTTATTTTATTTATTTACCAGTGAGAATAGCAATAGCACCCTTCTGACGTAAATAATCTTGTATTGATAGTATAATAATGAACAATGCATTGTTGTCTCCAATAGTAAAGTTTCGTTGCATTTGAAAATTCTGCACAAAGACATCGAACAAATTAAGACCCTCAAAACTGTTTCCCGAGGCATACAATGACATAGCAGGAACGAACGAGGATTACGTTAATTAATGACGCGTGTAGCAGCGCGAGTCTGATTAAGACTCAAAAGTTAACCGAAGGGGGCGCAGTACATTCATCATCGCCGCAATTAATCTAATTTAGCCCATCTGCGGGGTTCTCACAAGCAAATGCATTTTCTTCCCACGGCGCTGATAATAAATACAGCTCGTTGGACACGTCGGGCTAAATGGATTAGCGCGAGCGGAGCGAATTAACCGTCTCGAACGCACTGTTGCTGACACCGGTGTAATTGTTCCATCTGCTTATCTGCCGGTTCTAGCCACACGAGAAAACGCGAAGGTCAAGGCCGCGCCCCTTCGATCGACGCCTCTCGGAAGAGAAATCCCTTATTTGACAGCCTCTGGGGTTGTATCGGGGCAGTGAATCAAGATGAAAGCTTTCCCTCGCCCCAAGAATAATCGTTTTCTCCGGTGAAAGATGACCTTAAATTTAAAAATGATAATAAGAACAGGTTCAGCTGAATATCGATCGATTGCCTGGGGAATTTAATGGTATTAGTTTAAGTGTTTCTTAATCACTCCGTTTAGAATAAAACAATAAATACAGAAGATTTGATAGATAATGATGTTGCAGACTTATGAATGTTAGCACCAATATCTGAAAAAAAATTCTGCTAAAAGGCGCAAATAAAAATAATAAAAAAACCTCCCAACGAGTATCTAACATAAACATATAATGATATAGTATTTAACATTACAAGCCAGGTAAAACAGTTTTTACTGGCGATAGGATTGGGATGACTGGCGAGCCGTTAGGCGAGCCTGTCATATCCTTGAGCCAGTAAAAATGGTTACCTGGCGTGTATTGTTGAATATTTTATTTGTTCCTCACTTGCAAATAACTAGAAATTTACCATTTATTCAAAATGTCAAATTGACAGGCAACTAAATTCATCAATATGACACATACTAAGGAAGACAACTCTGGCTTTTCACGCTATCATTTATCTATGAGCACGCTTGTAAAATATAACTGGCTAGCCAGTAAACAATTTACTGGCTAGCCAGTTAAGAAACATTTTCAAGGTGAATACAGTGACTTGATAAATTGATGTTTACAAGTGAGGAACAAATAAAAGATATTTAAAGTTAACTAAGTCCTAATACAAGATGACAAGTTGTTTCCAATATTGCAATTATAGAATTATTTGCATTCATAGATACTGATGATCTAGCTATGATAACAGCATCAACGCAGCAACTTAAATACATATTTGCTAGACCAGAAAGAACATTAAAGTATTATGGCATTAGTAAAAATAGCGAAATAGCATAATATGTGGAAATGGGAGAAAAGAAGTTCAGAAATAGAGAAAGCCTAGCGATTGAGTGAAAACTAAAGCCTACACCGTTTTGTAAAAGTATGCACCTTCAATTAGATTGGAGCCCAGACATAAAGCGGAGAATTTAAAAACAAACCTGCAAACCCCGGTTCTTAGTAAGTAGTTTCTGTAGGTGTTACCGGAAGTTATCATGTTAAAGCGCTCTTGACGAGCGACCGTCATTCGTGGTGCGACACCTGCAGTGGGCACTGCGGTCATTTGCTTTGCCGAATTGGGCCAATGCTTAACCAAGCACATACAGTGCGGACTCTCAAAGAATGCCTCGGCTTCAGGAGCTAGTTTATCTCAGGGTAGTTTGCGAGTTTAAAATATATTCAGTTCACCTATACAAGATCACAGCGTCTCCATTGAATTTCACGACTTCCACACCGTAAGTACAGAATTCTAGCATAGTGGAATAAGGCACTTATTTTGATGTATTTTTGATATTGTCTAAATATAAATGTATATCATACATAGTAATCTTGTTATTGTATAAGTTGTTAAGGCGTGTAGCCACCAGAAAACGCCCTTAGATTATATATTAGTAATTAACGCCGTTGTGTTTAAAAATGGTTATTTGTTTTAGGTTCTAATGCTATTTGCTATGTTGTTTTATACGTGTGCATTTAAAGCCAGTAGATATTTGTGTTACATTGATTGTGCAAAGACTGGCTTCTATTTGAATAGAAATTTGGAATATTAATACTTTTTCACTGTTATGAGTAAAATTGTAGATTGGCAATACACTATACGTTCTTGACGAATGTTTTCCTATGTTGCAGCAGGATCGCTGCAATGTATGAGAAGCTCTCCAAAAATAGTTCGCTTAGACCTATTGTCTCTGGAAGAAAATTGCTTCAAGCCCAATTGTCGTCAATATTTTATTACAAAGAATGATACCAATACTACTGTTTCCAAAATTCATTGTATAGAGGCCGAGCTGGGTAGCGCTCAGGTATTTAAAAATTGTAGTATAGGATGTGGTCGAGTACATGTATTTATAGACGAGATTTTGTAGAAATATTTGAATATAAGTACTCCATGAAATGTCCAATTCACTGTAAACACTCAAATAATAATAAAAACTTTTTCGCTACCTGTCCTTGCCTATTGTTGCTTGAAACTGAAAATATACACAAGCAATAAATTCTTAAAAGGGTAGATTAATTACACGTACTTGTAAACTGTAAATATATCAATTGTCTACTCGGTTCAGTTCACCAACTGGCTTCGAATGTTTTCTCTGGGTTAGAAAATGAATACGGATAAATACTGTTTAGAGATATTACCTGATCAGCCTCATGTCTGGGCTGTAGAGTGCCGGAGTTAACCTGTGACGGCTTCAGTCGTTTTTCTCGTCCGATGCTCCAAACAAAATCTTATCGATCTCTTTGATAACAGCGTCGGGGCTGTCAATCTGAACAAACTTAAGGCGGCTGGCCTCTCCAAGTATTGGTACAAGGAAATCTGCCGAAAATGTCAAATTACACCTGATCCAGTAGTAACTTTAATAAATTGTAAGTTATTCTCCGAGGGCGCGGCAAAGAAGTCTGTGCCGAATTCATTTCGCGTAGGCCTTTAATCAGTACCTGGAGTTGAAACCCGGAGCTGCGCTAAAATTTCAGTATGAGGAATTGTCCTGCACTGCAGTAGCGGACGGCTAAAAGGGATCTGTAGTTCAGCCCAGTCCACGGTGAAAGTGTGCGCACTGCACCAACTTTCTATACACCAAAACATTACGTTTTCCACATCTTTAAGTAAGTGTTTAACCGCCATTAAATGTTTTGTTTACAGTCTGATTCTGACAGCTGGAGGAGACTTGGAAACTTCACGGCTATTCTGCCGGAGTTCTGGTGCTGTATGTAAAGTTGTAGCTCAGTCAGGCGTTTTGACCACCAGGAGCACGCAGCTCAGATAAGAAATTGTTTGTTTATTCAAATTACATGTACATACGTTCTTTTAACAGTATAGTTAAAGTTGACGTACAATTGAGTTAATAAAGGGATGAGTAAGCCGAGTTTATCGATCTAATCACATTGCATCTCTGCGAGCTTTGATTTTGTGCTACTCATTCAGCATTGTGAAGCGAACAAATCAAAAGTGATTAAAATAACAACAGTTGTTTGGCCGCCGCATTGTAATATACCTTTACTGTAAAAAATATTTTTATTTTCAATTCCGGCTCGGTGGCGCAGTGGTTAACCATTATTACAACATTGATTCAGAGTCACGAGTTCGATGCCGATGCCGGTGAGGTTCAAAAAAATCTGAAGAAACCTATGCAGAGTGCTCACCTACTACTACTACGATGTAAAACACCTTTCTGTACCATTGATTTTACATAAGAAGTAAGTAACAGATGTTATGTTTATGAGCAAACAGGCATATTTTTAGAATATACCACTTTTGCCATTAATACCTTATAAATCGAATATATATATTGTTATGATGCAACCCTAAATGAGTGATAGAACCAAATTTATTAAAAATTAAGGGATTACAATGGGTAGAAATAACTTACTTACTTACTTAATTTGAAATAAAATAAAAATTTAGTAGGTTTAACTGAAAGAGATAAGACTAAAGTGTATAAAAAGAGATATGATATCGTTAGGTAAATTTGTTTTAATTATTGATAATAACAAACTGAAAAATGTAGAAAAACGATTTTGGTCTGATTAAAAATATTGAATATAACTCTTTTTTATTAAAAAATGTTTGGCTAATATAAAAAGGGTACAATACAAATCTACGTGGTGAAAAAAACCTAATGGATAGCAGAATTCTTCTGTACAAGTGAATCATTAAGGAAATATACTGGGTCAACTTTATTGGAGAGATTATATTTGACATGTTGCATTAATCAAATTGGATTACGTCAAGATGTTTGTAGCTGAATAAGAATCCCAGAGGATTATCATCGGAGAAAAGAAACACATTCCAGGAGGGTAGCAATTTACTGTAGCAGGTGGATGTGCAGGTTTGCTCGGTTTGCTGAGTACTGTCGGAAATTTGGAGTTTGCTGATCTTGGATGGTTGGGACGTGTTGTCTGTCCGTGAACAGTGCATTGCAGGGAGATGCTTGAAAGGGTCGATTGGCAGATCAAAAGTAGGTTGCCATCTGGAACGTTGTGTGAACCAAATAAAAGGTGGGTGATCTCTTATTAGAATTATAACTAAAAACGAAATAAAGACAATAAGAAGTTGAACTAATTAAGAAATAATTACTTACTGTGTTTTTAATATTGTTGTGTACCATTGAAAATATTGGGCATTTGACATTTGAATTCCAAATGTGTTTTGACAGTTGGTTGACATAAGTATTGTGACTTATGCAAATGAGATTTAAAATATTAGAACATCAATCTTTCAGAAATCAAGTAACTAGATAAAAGAATCCACACCCAATTTTTCAGGAGCTAACTATAATAGTAATTATTGACATTATAATACAAAATAGGGCAATTTGTTATCTCATTGCTGTTATATATAATTGTGGTCCCATCGGTATTATAAACGTACAGTAAATTATCAGTTGCGTGAACTACGCAACGACAGATTGTTACTTGTATAGGAAAATAGAGCATACGACAACTATGAATGATTTTATCTACAACGTGTAGTATGACCTGCACTACTTCAAATCGTCACGTCTACAATATAACAATAATTATTAGGCTTGTAAATTATTTATGAGGCTTGAAAATTCGAGCTATTGGTCCTCCAAACTGGCCTGGTTATATTTAAAAATGATTTACAACATTACTAAAAGATAAAGAGAAAGTAATTTGAAACTTAGTAGATAGAATAAGGTAGGTGCCTCGTACCTCCAAATTTTTTTCACTAGCTGTAAGGCACCGTTTTCATACTGTTTTAATCGAACAGCATTGGCAATGTCTATTTTATCAGAAAAGAAGCAAACTATGCAATATTTATAAAAGTCAGCGACATTTTGAAGCCTACTTGGTTGCCAGTGAACAGATGCAATTAGTACATTTTATTTAGCAGCTGTCGACAAAGAACGCATGTATAAAGTAGGTGAAGCATTTGAAGCTCGTTGCAGTCTCGGTAAGTGTGTAAAAAGTTCCTCCTGTTCAATAGAACCCTTTGTACAATTTATTGAAAGAATAAGGAAACCCAGTCAAGCAAGCGAGTGCGATTGTTTAAGCGAGCAACAGCCACTGGACGGAATTGTGAAGTATACAATGCCGACCGTTCTTTACTGAAATCATTGAATACAGGCTATCTGCAGCAACACCGAAAACCAAAGCGAAACACTTATCTGGCAGTAATACAAATACTTTTAAATAAGCTAAAGACGATGATTATGTCACACACTGCCTTTTTTCAGATATATTTAACATTTTTAGAAATACAAAGCATCAGCATTTTGTTTCAACAAAAATTGGTTTATTATTAGCGATTCTCCTCATTATTTGTTCTTATGAAAATTTGACTAAACATTTTTTTGCTACAAATTTGTTCATATTAAAACACTGATATTGTAGTTTCTGATAAATTTCACTATACTCTATGTTGTAGAACATTCGAAAACGATTCCGTATTTCCGATAGTGTTTAATACTGGTGCAATGGGAATTTTATTGCTCACGGCAGGCTAACTGGATTATCAATATCCCCACTTCTTCTCATGTTCGATACCAATTATTATCTACTACTGTGTATACCTGATCTAATGTTTTCAATAGAGTAATGTTTACACATTGTGCATATGAACTGTTTAGTGAAATATTGTAATGGTATGATGCTTACACCAATTTTGGTGGCATTGTTAACGTACGAAGAAGAAAGCAATAGTCAAATAGACCCAGAATTTGGTATTCTATTTATGGTAACTATAAGTCACTAGTAAACATTGCTAATTACATAAGATATGATTAGCAATAACTGTAATTTAATTAACAGAGGTTAGTAATTAATAGAATAAAACAGTATCGTCAGGGTTGCGTTCAACTTATTTTCAATGTTTGTGCTCGGCATGGCAAATGCAGCTAATTTATAATGACTGACAGGTTAATTGTGTAACGCTAAGACACGATAATGAATTTTCTTAAGTACAGAGGTGTTTCGAAGCATGATAGAAGTTTTATGCACCGTTCTGTATTTATATCATAATGCCAACAATCGATAACGCAGCTAAAGGGTTAATAATCAGTGCAAGAAGACACAGGGACGCAAAGAGAATTAAAGACGACTATAAGAAAGTGCTAATAACTTGTGAATCAGTGTATATTTAACTAAAAATAAAAATATGCAACCAAAGTGGCGTTAGTGTTCCGGAATGACTTTTAAGAAAGCAATTTAGTAGTTAAGGATCAAATATTCTAAAAACAATTGTTAATATAATGCTATGGAGACCCAGATGGTCTATTGTTGTTGTTTTATCAGAGAAACCAAACCGAAAGCTTGTGTGTAAGTTTGGCTTCCAAGTTTCGAATTGATTTCGTACATAAAAGTATATAATTTGTGCCAGTTGTCGAGTTTTATTTATTCACCATTGTGTCGAGGCCAGTTGGGTTTAGTTTTGTAAACTTGCAAAGTGCAGTACCAGAGAAAATTGAACCTGAAGCTTCGCCCATTTGTGATTGTCTTCGAAACTAAGTTTGGCAAGTTTTGGAGCTGCGGAAAGCAGAAAGAGTCTATAGGAGCCCTTGTTTGTGGTGTACCAAAATGCAGCAGCTGTTAAAACCGTTCCAGAAAGCAGGTACGAGGTTGGCGTCCTTTTCAACGGTGGTCGGGTGCGAGGTAAACGTTCGAGTCAGATTCGACAAGTCTGGAAGCAGCTAGAAGTGGACAGCAACGTGCAGCACCTGGGAAAGATTTTGTTCGTGGTCCAGAGGCAGGTAGCAGCCCCTTAGAGAGCCTGAGAAGAAAATTACGAGCTTGACTTCATCCTGTTTGCAGAAGCCGGAAGTGGATTTGGCGAGCGAGCAACAAACAGATACGAGATGGCGTCCCTATGACGTAAAAGAAAACAAAATATAGGTTAGCCAAACAACTTCATTATTTGAATTGCATTGTGATTATTTACCTGATTTGAACAAATTAATTGTTGGTTTATTTGTGGTCAAAATACGCTGGATTACTGTGATTCGAAACAGCTCTGTTTATATTCAATATTTTAGGTTATCGGTCATTCGTTTAAAATTGAGTATTTGATATACTATGGTAAAATTTATACTGTGTTACAACCCAACCTTGTAGATATTAGAGTCTCAAATAGCTTCTAATATAGCCGGCGCATTAGCTTAAATGAGTTTGCCAATGGGCAAAATAAAGAGGGCAACATAGCGTTATTATTGCAAGAAAGCTTAATAAAATAATCATAATTTTTAATTAGCCCAAAAGGAAGCAAGATTCATATTGAAATGAATTGTATTTGTAATACCTTTTTATTTATTTCAATTATACAATTAATTATATTATAACAATATGTACTGATATATTGGTATGATATTGGTACAGGGGTCTAAAAAATCAAATTAATAAGATTAAAAGAATACAGTAATTAAAAATTTTAAAGATGAATTTAGATGTGAATTGGATATTAAAATTATTAAGATGCATTTAGTAAAGAAAGAAAATAGAATTTATAATTTAATGAAGCTAATTGAGGAACAGGAGAATTCTAACTTAATTTAATATCTAAAATAAAATTGGAAAATGATGACAAATACTTTTTCGAAATATACCATTGAACATAGTAGGTATTAATAATAAAGCTTTTTATAGTGTGTTGGATTGAAAAATAAGCTAGATTGCTAAGGAGATGTTTTTATTGATATAGAAAATTTTGAAACGAAAAGCATGTAACCGAATTTTATAATTAGAAATTAATAAATAAACCTTTTTAAAACGAGCATAAAACATGTTTGGTGTATGGAAAGATTGGAGTTTAAGATAAAATTAGCGTAGTGTAAAAAATTAAATAAAATGTTAAAAAGATAGAAGGTTTGCAGACTATATGGAGGAAGATAAAGAATGTGGTGAGAATACCAAACTAAAACAGTTATAATCTACAAAAGCAAATAATAGGAAAAGGAATTCTGAATTAAGTTTATTGTAGGATTACATTTGACATTTTGCATCGATTGAATTGGATAACAAGGTACGATTTACAAGAGGATCACATGGAAGTTGTTGGTAGAGTAAGCTTGTCAAGTGATGTCTGGTGGCTTGTATCTGGTCAGGATTCTTGGTGCTAAGCTGTAACGTACTTCAAATGAGTAATTTGGATTGAATATTAAAGAAACACAACTACGACTGGGGTCTGTTTGGATCTGTGATGTGATGGGGCTGTGTAGGCTGATTCCTGGGGCAAACTATTTTCCTGTGTTAATTCGAATCCTAATTCTGAACATTTTGGCAGTTTGGTTGTCAGTTGAGGCCTTCACCATTGTTTTGAGTGGAGCAGTTGTGGTGTGATCAGTTGCAGAGTTAGAGGAATTGGTTTCAGCAGAGGAGAGTGCTAAGTTCAATACAAAGTAAATAAATTCAAGTATTATATAAGAACTGAAATAAAATAAAGATTAAAGTGAATTAATTTAATTAAGGGAGTGCTTACTATTTGAGATTGTCGTATGACCAATGTAACGATGAACTATTTGTGATTGAATTTTCTAAAACTAGTTTGACGTACCATTTGACAGAAGTTTAGAATTGTCATAATTAAAATAGGAATATCAAATTTCAGAATAACCAATCTAGATGAAAAGAATCCACTGTGATTTTCAGTCAAGTGTATATACAGGAGCTAGCAAAATAATTTTAAATATCCAAAATAAATAAATAGGGCAATTAAAATAATTAAAATTCAACCATAAACATTACATATTTAAGGCGTTGAAACGTGGAGTTTTAACAGTATATCTCACAAGGACCGAACGAGTTAAAAGTTAATAACTTATGAACCAGGTACAAAATAAAACAATAACATAAAAGTCGCATTAAAACCGACTATAATTACGCACTAAAGACCTGGTAGATTATTATTTAATAATTAAAAGGTAAAAATCGTTTGTTTAGAATGATGTGTTTGTTTGTTTATTCGTAAGCCATAAATATCCATGGTAATATAAATATTTTGTAGGAGTGGTTAAACGAGTAATTTGATTATAATTCAGAAAAAGCGGTTGATTTAAATAAGTCTTAATTGATTGAGATGTAATCATAGCAACCTATTTGTGTCAATTATAGTGTAACATTCAAATAATTATCTATTTACAGATTGACGGCAGGTTGAATTAACCCAGTACGTTTACGAAAATCGTTATAAAGAAACCACAAAGCTACAGAACAGAACAGCAACAAAATATTACGTGTGATCGGCTCTAGAGTGCTATCGAAAGAGGAAGAATTAAATCGCGCGTTTAGCAAAAAACACCTGTGAACACGTGCCATAATTTGCTCCACAAGAAGGGAAGATCGCTAAGCGAGTTCAGTTATCTTAAAAAGTAAACAACAAAGGTACTAGGACGAGGTTAAGCAGGACGAAGGACCGGAAAAATAAAACGAAATTGTAGCATGGCACTTTTCGACCGTAGCAATCTACACTGACCGTTATCTACGATTTCTGACTAGGAAATGCCGTTTTGTATATTCATCCAACACAAACTTTCTATCATCGATCCACTTATGCACCGCGGTATTTCCATATTTCAACCCAATAGCATCAGTCGAATCATATTCGGAAAGCTCTTAAAAACAACGGTTATGAGTTAGAGATGTACAGTCAACCATCAATCGCCACATCTATCTACAGTCACCACAACCTCGAGGAACTGCTCCTCCAATAGTCTTTCTATTCTATATTCACCACGTTATAAGCTCCACACGGACATTTTCTCTAGAACAAGATATTAAAACGGTGTTTACGCCTATGAGCAAGATCGTACAGTTTCTTCCTTCACTTAAGAAAAAAATTGAGTAATTTGCTCCTGTAATGTTGTGTGCATTAGTAAAATTAGGCGTTTAGTAAAAAGTCGTAGCTCTGAACGCCATAGCTGTCATAGGTTGTATTCCGTCTCAGTATCAGCTTTCGTCCAATACCAAGGTGATGCTGGTTACGAAATTCTTTTTGGTCGAACTTGGCATTTTCATCTCAACCTCAATCGAAATGAAGGGCATCTTCTTTCTTCCATATGGCAAGCATTAATTTATAAATTCTACCTTGTGACCTTTTTTTTACTCAATATAAAACACACACTTGATGAAGCCCTTTATGAAAGAGGGTGAAATGCTGAATTCTTTTCCTGAACGATGGCATGGTCCAATCCAAGCGTTAGCAATAACCTTGAAACTTTTTGAAATCGTCTCAAACTACATAACAACTAGTTAGCGCTAATTCAACTGTAGAAATGAAAAATTAATTGTTATAATATTTAAGAGCTTTTAGCTCATTTGTATATTATGGGCGATTGTATTGTGTACAATGGGAATTTAGTACGTCCAGTAGTAGAGGCCCATAACTAACTCAACCCTTAGCTTTAAGAGCCGTTGGATTGGATGTATTTTGTTGTCGGACAGGTCTTTGTTAAATCTAGCCCAGATGTGCTAAACAGTTTCCTGTTAGTGATACTTATGAAATGTTTTAGATTTTAAGAAGCTGTAAACAGAGGTGGTTGGCTCTGGGATCGATTGAAATAATAAATGTTTTATTAGGTCTTCGGTGTTCTGAATTTCTCACATAATTGTAAATTATTCATATGTAATTCTGGCCTAGATCTAATCGAAGAAACCCATTAGTAAGAAGCTGTTGACCACAGTATATAAATCTAACGGGCGGTGTTTGTTGCGATATTACTCAACTACGGTATGATTTATTAATTCGCGTCCCCGTTCAGCGAAATAAATATTTGAAGGCGTGTGGGGCTGCTCGGTGGCTCTTAGCCGCAGATTTCGGCTGCTCTAAGAACGGGGCACAAAGCACTCGACGTTTGGAATTCCTTGCGCGGCTGACAATACGGCTGAGATTTATTCAGCCGTCAGCGGAACCTCCGCATCAAAGATCCTTTGTTTTATTCATTCGGTACACTTTCAAATAAGACATTACACAAATTCATTCTGGCGTAAATTTTCAATGCTACAGTGACAGCAAGTCATATTGCGTGTTTTATGGCAGCTGCTTATTTTACGGTCATTGTGATAGTTATAATACTTCGCTAATTATGTCGCCATTCTTCATTATGTCATGGCGAAGTACCATTAATATTAATGTTAAGGGAGCTGTTATTTGAAAACGGTCATTAAGTTTAACTAAGGTTGCAGTTATTTAAGCAGCCATCTTCCGCTATTCTAAACTGTGCAGGACGGTGATTGGTTACTGGCTGTAGTTAAACTACATTTTTTAAGTAACTAGATCGGGCTTACAACAAGGAATTTGTCAGAAATCCCAAAGGAAATATTGTTCGCTTGAGATATATCTTGTTACTAAAACTTACATATCACCACAGAATGATTTAAGAACCATCTGTTGTAATAATTGTATTTCTCCGTTCTATCAGCGCTGTTCAACAATTTTTTTTTGTGTAGAGAGGCCTCTTTATTCTGCTTTTATGCTTCTCTATACTGAGCTAGTTGTATCCGCCTTCATGGTTTTTTAAATTTTTAAACCTTAGCAGTTGTTCGTATCTGGTGGACGAGCAGTCGATATCAGTATAAACTTGATGGAGAAAGGGATCTTTTCCCAGGCTTCGTCGTGAAAGGATGGATAACGGTAGATCGAATATTAGCTACGAGTTTCGGCATGAATCCACACGCGATGTAACAAAGGGTTTCTTCAGCGCTGAGTTTATGACGAATCATGTTTTACGGAGTGGTTGAAAATCGGTTCTTTTAAATATATTCGATGAGGAGGTCGCGATGAAATTCCATATGGTCATTGCTATTTACATTGCTTTTGCATCTTTACTTGATCGTTGTCACCGTGATTAATCTATTATCGCATTGGATTCCTAGTAAGAATAACTTGAAAATCTATACAAAAGTATAGCTGCTAATAGTAATTTTTGTATTAAGTGCGCTAAGTGACTGTTTTTGTGCGTGAGAATGCCACTTTTTTGACTCGCCTGGAACGCACAAAAACACTTCGCTCACGTAATACAATAGTAGATTATATTATTAGGAGTAAAAGTGATACTTTATGTGGCGAAGCTGAAGTTTATTTAGCCGAACGTTAGTGAGGCAAATAATTCAGCTAAGCCACATAAAGTCACTTTTACTCCGAATAACATATACTATTTTATCCGCAAACGTATTCAGGTAAATTTCATTAACATAAATTTAAAAAAAAATGATGCATCGGCCGGGAATCGAACCCAGACCACTCGTGTGACAGGCGAGCACTGCACTCCAGCGCCAACCTCTGTTGTTCAAATAACGCGCTACTGTAATGATATATGAACATACTGAATCACCCGAGCTAATAACACACGGCCACAGCAGCTGTCACACCATAACCCACAGCGAAAGATGCTCCGATCCGCTGCTTAAAGGTTTATTTAAATTAAAACTTTTTCGTCTTCTTTTTGAAAATAAAAAACGGCCTACGATCTAAGTCTAAAAATTAGCAAAATTTTAAGCCATCATACAATTTAATCGGTCCAGTATCTTCGGAGGAGTTAGCGAACAAACATAGAAAGAAAGAAAGAGAGCAACGATTTTGTGTGCTTAGGCAGATAAAGTACGCAAAAGTTGCTATATTATAAAGTAACACTTTTACCTTGTCAATAACGTTTGCGGATAAACAATATTTTTTCTACAACCGTCAAACAAGAATATCAATATTATTTCGCGACGTAGTGGGCGAAAATTTTTGGCGCTCTAGTGCGCGAAATGCATTTTTTCACGTCGTCAATGGTAACGTAAATAAATATCCCATTTTTTAACACGTTGTGGCAAACTTCGCGCATTGATAGCGATGCGCGAATGTCCTCTTTTTTTGACGGTTGTCGAAAAAACTAATATTTTTACCAACGACGCATGCTTTATAGATTGTTCGAATCAAAGTACATACAATAATTGCAATGCCTAATTCATTTCACAGCAAACTAATGTGAGAAAAAGGAAATATTTTTTTAACTTCCACTCTGTGCTCACAGAAAAGTGTGTCTGAGTAAATAATCTGTTAGCGTATAAATTGTTTCGGTCAGCTTGAGGCTTGAGATATCACACCAAATTAAAAAATATATTTACGATGGTGGGTTCAGCTTCAGCGTAATGTTGTTTGCTTTTGTGTATTTTCCGATTATGCAAAACTCGCTGTAATTGAAACAATTACTTTTATCTTACTTTTTATGGAAACTGCGTAAAATACTGTTTGAAATTTTGGATTGCATAAAATATATAATTAAGTTAAATACTGACCTATTTTTTGTGATATATTTCCACTCGCTTGTTGGGAAAGTAAGCACATTAAATTAGAGTAAAATATCTTTGAATTATTACTACTGGCTGTTTCAGAGGCGTTAAAACTTATTTAAAGTAGACACTTTACTATTACAGTTAAGCGAAGAAAATTTAGAAGTGTCTAAATTTCGTGTAAATAGCAACAATTTTTATTTTATGAAGCGGAAATCTGTCGCTCCTTATAAAAAGGTTATCAGTAACATAATGCCTATTCGTAACATGAAAAAAATTAAATGTAGAAGTGGTTTAATACTAAAAACTAAAAGATTGTGTAAAGGATTAAGCATATGGTTGCATAGTTGCTCATTTTTGTTCCTATTAGTATCTAATTCGTTTCGTCTTTCGTCAAGAAAGTGTCAGTACTGCTGTGGTATTTACGCTGTAGGTACATGTAACACATTATAAGCTTGTTCTATACTTTATAATCAATGGTCTTTAATATTTTAACACTAGAGGTGCAACCTCACTTTTGTTACACGTTAGATTATTTTATAGAAATTAAATTATTAGCAACCCCTCGATTTATATTTGTTGGATGAGCTTAGTATAGATTCTTCGGGTATGTCTATGAATTCGTCCTGTGAGTGGGGAATGTCTAGTGATGGGCACACCAGTAACTAACTAGATTTACATCAACTTTGAAATGCCTATGTTACATTACGTTACATTTTCTGTTGATCCTGTACGTTTATACTTTTCCCTTCTAGTAGCTACAGCTTACTTACCTTTATAATTCGAATTAAATTTGATGCTACTATTTTATATAAAGTTTTGAGCTTCTCCCTGCCAGAGAGGGTAGTGAATAGTATTAATGTAAAGGATGACTTGTGACAAGCCTAATAGGTTTTATACAATACAGTTTGTAACAGTAACGTTAAAGCCATTTTCAGATAAAAATAAACTGAACAACGGTCAGCCCCACCGTCGCTGTTCAATAAACATTATTTTTTTACCAACTACTATCCAACTCCAACTTATTTTGTGAAAGATTTAAACGATAGTAGGTGCATGCAGTTTCGGCTTGGTTGCTAATCGTGAATGCATTTTTGAACACTCAAAACAGTTACTGTAAAGGATGAGTTTAAGTACCAGGTGATGAAGGTTTTTATCAGTGGGAGGATAGAATGCAGTTGGTAGAAAATTTTAACATCCCAACTAGAAGAAAATAATGGGATTAAAGTTATACGAGGTTATGGAGGAAGACAAACAAATGACAAGTGGGCTGAAGTTGATGTAGTTCTCACTAAAACGAATTAGTAGTTATTAGACATACATAAGTATACTAAGACGCAATAAACTCGTAGAATAAAATCGATGATTTATTACATAACGTTAAAGAAAGCATAGATATTAAAACGACCGATGTGCGAGTTTATAGAGCAACCGAATGTGAAAATGATAATTTTAGATTATTGGCAGCAATAACTATAAAAAACTAAAAGCGAAGGTAAAATAAAGAAAAGAGCAGCAGTAGAAGAACTAAAGTAAAAATCTGGAAGTAAAGAAACATGCAACCTGATCAATGCCGTAAGAGAAGAAAAAAAGGCCATTTAAATGACCAAACTAGAAACAATATTATAGCAGCATGTAAACGGAAGGAGTTCAAAATATTTTTAGGATTCGTGGCTTGAGTTTCGATCCGTACAGACGTATATTTTGCGGTCCGATAAACCAAGTGCATGTGCTGTGTGATAACGTGTCAATGACATTTTAGCATTGCACGGTAATCGTCCTTTTAGTGTATGCTGTGTACAAGCACCCGATCAACCTTGCAACAACAATAAAAGGTAATCTTCTGTCTACAGGGGTTTACCACAAAAAACACTATGGAATCTTTAGTAAATACACCACAAAGTCACTTACAACTTACTAATCAACCAGAAAACCCTAATATGGCGAGCGGCAACCAAATAACGAAATCGTTTGCTACAGTAACGACTAATGAAAATTACAACTTTCCTAAAAAAGAGCAAGCCTTAGTTATTAATGCCCTCGAAGGCATTAATTTAAAGGAGTATGTAACAACCATAGGCACTTTAATAGGCCCCAAAAACATCATCTTCGCATCAAAAATCTCGAACAACAGGGTATGTATGTACCTAAGTAATGCATCTATGGTAGACCACTTGTATAAAAACTATAAAGTAATAACGATACAAGGAAAACAAACAAACTTACGTCCACTTGTCACCCCATCCCAAAGATTAATAATTTCAAATGTGTGCCCATCTATACCTCATAATTGTATAAAAGATGCCGTAGAAAAAATTGGAGTGAAAACATTGTCGTCAGTAACATTCTTAAAAGCCGGACTTTATGATGCTGAATATAACCACATCTTAAGTTTCAGACGTCAAATATATATACAGCCATTAGAAGATGCGTCCATTCCGGAATCAATACTGATAAAATTCGACAACATTAGCTATAGACTATTCTTATCCACTGACACCATGTGTTTTGCTTGCCGACAAATGGGACACTTGGCAGAAAACTGTCCAAATAACAACCAATATCCACCTACAATCCTTCCAGTAACCACACATAAACGTACCTTATCATCATCCACAATTAATTCCGCCAGTCAATCCCCAGAAGTATTATCGCAACTCACCATAGATCCACTACTTACTACACCAAATCCAGCTAGTAAATCAAACAGTGCAACAACTGCAAATGCAACCGGAACGATACCAAAACAAAAAGCAACCAAACCAAAACGTCCAAAAACGGAACGCCCAAAAGTACAAGAAAGTGAAACCAGTGATATAGAGGAACTCCTTGAACCAACAAAAAGTATAATAGAAGCAAATGCAGATCATTATCCCATGAATTATAATAAACTTAGAGAATTTATCGAAAAAGCCTATGGATCTTCCAACCCTCTTGAAATATCAAGAATATTTACCCGCGACACCACAGCACTGATTGAAATGATGAAGGACATCTATCCTAGTTTACAAAAAAGAAATATCAAACAAAGATTTACTAGAATAACTAATAAATTAAATGCGCAACTTATGGAAGAGCTGTCTAAAAACTACACAGGCCATCAACTTACCGATCCCGAAGAATATTAATGGTCCAAATAATACAACACAATTGTAACGGATTCTACACTCACCTGAATGAAATACAGTTACTGATAGCAGAACACCAACCCGATATATTGTGTTTTCAAGAAACCCACTTTAAAATAACTGCTCACCCACATATTAAAAACTATAATGGATATAACAAAATTAGACCAGTAAATCACGCTAGCGGGGGAGTAAGCACATTTGTTAGAAACCATATTCACGCACAACAAATTCACCTAAACACTAACCTCGAAGCTATTGCCGTAGAAGTATTCGTCCCCCAAAAATGGACAATTTGCAACGTATACATTGCTCCAAATTATAATTTACAACAAAGCGAAATAGACCAACTTATTAATTCTCTTCCAGCACCATACATAATAGTAGGAGATCTAAATGCACATGACCCACTTTGGGGATGCAAAAGCACAAACAAAAAAGGGAAAATACTAAAGGAAATACTAATTACCCAAGAAATAGTGTTATTGAATGATGGAAGACCAACGCACTTAGATATAAAAACACACACTCAATCAGCCATAGATATGTCACTCTGTCACCCCAAACTAAAACCGTCAATCAGCTGGGACCCTCTCACAAACTTGTATGGTGGCGATCATTTTCCAATAATCCTTAAAACTTCTACTAATACACTCAAGCAATGCCCAACCCAAAAATGGATTATACACAAGGCAAACTGGAATTTATTCGCAGAAAAAATAGAAAAAGAAAACATAAGATACTCTGTAGAACTGGAAATTGCATCAAATACTACATATATAACACAGAAAATAAAAGAAGCAGCCAAGATAGCTATACCTACTAAAAAGAACAAAGAAATCAAATATCAAGTACCATGGTGGAACACAAACTGCAAAATTGCTACTGAAAAAAGAAGCGAACTTTCAAAATCTATCAAAAACAAAAAACTATTGAAAGCTTAATAGAATACAAAAAGGCAAGAGCGGAAGCAAGAAAAATCACCAGAGAGAGTAGGAAAATGTCATGGGCCAACTATGTTAATTCGATAAATGCAATGACAACCAACAAAGAGGTATGGAATGTTATCAAAAGGATAAAAGGAAAAGAAACCACGTTCAACATCCCAGCACTTAATATAAATAACAATATAATTACAGACCGTCTAGAAATAGCAAATGCTCTAAGTTGTAAGTTTGCAGAAATAAGTAGTAATCAAAACTATACGGCCGCTTTTATGAAAGAAAAATTAATAACAGAAAAGCAAGACAACCTGATAGTTCCTGTAAATGATAACGAACCCTACAACGTAGGCATTACATTCGACGAGTTAGAAGAAGCGTTGATGAAATGTAAAGATAGTAGCCCCGGTCCAGACCAGTTGCACTACCAGATGATAAAACATCTTCCTAAGTCCACAAAAATGGTTATTTTAGACCTATACAACGACATATGGAAAAACAACGTATTTCCAGAAAGCTGGAAGGAAGCCACCATTGTGCCTATACTAAAACCAGGAAAAACTAAAACAAGTGCATCCAGCTATAGACCTATTGCCATGACAAGCGTCCTGTGCAAACTGTTAGAACGGATAGTAAACCACCGCCTAATCTGGTACTTAGAAAAGGAATGTAAATTCATTGCAGAACAAAGTGGCTTTCGACAAAATCGATCTGCATATGATAATATCTCCAATCTAGAAGCGACAATAAAAAATGCATTTATAAATAAAGAACACATAATAGCAGTGTACTGTGATTTAGAACGGGCATATGATACAGTTTGGAAACACAAAATAGTAAGGACGTTATTGGAATGGGGTCTCAAAGGTAATATAATTAACTATATAAAAAATTTCATCTCCGACAGAACGTTCAAAACCAGAATAGGAAATACAGTATCGAACGTTCAAACTCAGGAAAACGGTGTACCGCAAGGCTCCGTGCTCAGTGTCACACTATTCCTCATAGCGGTTAACGACATCGCAAAAAGAGTACCAACTGCCGTCAAATATCTGCTTTATGCAGACGATTTGATATTATACTGCAGAAGTTCCAACCTTAACCTCATTAGGGACAATTTACAAACCGCTATCAATTCCTTAGAAGAATGGAGTAAAGCAAACGGCCCGAAATTATCCGCTGAGAAAACTAAGTGTATACATTTCACTAAAAAAACCAACAAAACAAACCAATAATTAAACTAAACAATACACCATTAAAATATGAAACCCAAATTAAAACTTTGGGATTAATATTTGACCAAAAATTGACCTGGAGACCCCATATAGAGAACCTTAAAAATCGATGTCAAAGATCATTAGACATACTGAAAGTAATCTCTCACCAGTAATGGGGGGGAAAACAGGAGATATTACTAAAAATCCTAAATACACTAATCAGGTCAAAAATAGAATACGGCAGCTTTATCTATGGACGATGTTCTCCAAAACTATCCAAATCAATCGACACAATATACAATAATGGACTCGGAATAGTTACAGGAGCATACAGAACAAGCCCCACCATAAGTTTATACAGCATCGCAGGACAAATGCCACTAAAATATCGTCGAGATCTGCAATTGGTGAACTATACACAAAAGGTGCTTCAAAACCAATACCATATCAATTATCAAGAAATTAAATCTCCATCCTTCCCCAACCTCTACAAAATACACCCAAAATCATATTTACCTTACTCGATATATAACCAACACTGTAAACAATACTATAATATCCCTGACTTTACGTTATATACCTATAATAGTTCTCAAATACCATGGCTCCTTCCAAAACCACAAATTAATCTGCAACTAGCAAAGTTCCCAAAAGAGGACACACCTATAGACGTGTTTAAGACTGAATTGAAAATGATCTTACAAAATTATACAGATCATAACCTTATATACACCGACGGATCAAAATCAGGACAGGGAACAGGCTGCGCGTTCATCAATGAAGAATATGTCGAAAGCTATAAATTAAGTGAATACTGCTCCATATATAACGCTGAACTGTTTGCAATCCAAAAAGCGCTTGAATTTGCACTCTTACAAAACTATAAGAAATTTCTGATACTATCAGATTCACTAAGCGCACTCCAGTCATTAAAACATGCTACCAATAAAAACCCACAAGCGAGAAACATTGCAGAAATTATTTTTAAGATCTACCAAAAAGAAAATTCCGTAACCTTCATATGGATACCGGCACATATTGGTATACGTGGCAATGAAAAAGTGGACTTACATGCCAAAGCAGCTACATACAAAACACAGATTGACAGAATAGAAACTACGCTAGAAGACAACAGACAACACCAAAGAAAACTAATACACCAAAGATGGAAAGACAATGGACAGAAACTAGTAATAACAAACTGCGCAGCGTTAAAAATGATGTACATAAATGGACCAATAGCAACAATCTAAAACGGAAAGACGAAATAGTGATAAATAGGCTTAGAATAGGACACACGAGATTAACGCACGAACATCTGCTAAAGAAAGTTGTAGAACCCCAATGTGATACCTG
This sequence comes from Agriotes lineatus, assembly GCA_940337035.1. Classification (NCBI taxonomy): domain Eukaryota; kingdom Metazoa; phylum Arthropoda; class Insecta; order Coleoptera; family Elateridae; genus Agriotes; species Agriotes lineatus. Next base: position 83,732 of record CALNHX010004467.1, read on the forward strand.
CATGGTACCTTTAACAGTGGAACACCTTTTATGTACCTGTACTAAATTACAAGGACCAAGAGCAACATACGCAATTAAAAACAATATTAGTGAAGTGCTACAAAATGATATAAAATCAATAGTTAACCTTTTAAAATTTTTAAAACTAACAAATTTGTTTAATCTAATGTAATAATGTAATCTATGTATAGAGGTGCTAAAAGCCCCAGCAGTTATAGCACCATAATAACATCAATAAAAAAATATTTTTAGAACAAGCAAAAAACAAGAACTAGCAGAGACAACTAAAGAAGAGCTCAGTGGTGCGCTGAAATATATAAAAAATAAAAAGTCGTTAGGTGCTGAACGTCCCTGCGAAACCGATGAAGCTTGCTCCAGATTGTATTATAGAAGTTTTCATAAAAATACCCAATGGATGTTGAAAGAAGAAAAAAAATCATATAAAGTGAGTAGAAAGTAGCACATAGAAACTCCATTCAAAAGAAGGAAACAAGAAAGGATTGTGGGAACTATCGTGGCATCAGTATAACTGCTAGGGTAGGAAGACCGTATGGCCGAATTATAAGGGCTTCACAGCAGGACGTTCTAGTGCGAATAATTTATTCACTATTAGACAACTTGTAACGTTTCGCTCGTAATTAAGCGCTACCAAGCGTAATTTAAAATTAACAGCGCTTAATATTCGCAACAATGGACGTTACAACAATTAAAATTTCCAATGCGCTCGAACTGGCAGAATCAACGCTAGCCACTCGATCGACGCTGTCGATACGAAGGATCGGTCACGGCGCACTCCTTCCTTAATACGCGAGCAGTCGCGAGAGCCGATCGCCGCATTTAAAACCAAATTTGAGCAGCGTACTCGAGGAGATCGTTACCAGAACCTAGCCCGGCTTTCAGCCGCTTTCCGAGGTTTCCGCATCTCCGACACCAGAAACCGACCTGAAGAATTCGAGCTAATAACTCGACTCCACCAGGTACCTGATTGGATTCTAATAGACATATTTCTGGAAATCTACGAGTTCGTGCAGTACAGCTCTGTTAATCGGATTGAACTGTCCGTACCGTTTGATATTTCGTGAGGTTTGCTTCGATACTTGGGACTATCGCAATAATTTTGATTCGCAGCGTGGACGTTTCTAGCAGTCCCACGAAACGGATTGACACTCAGCTGGAATATCGGCGATTGTCATTTGAGGTTATTTCACAGAAACAAAACTAGCCTATAAATATAACGTCTACGAAAGTTGAAACGGCAATAATTCAAATCCCGTAAAGTATTATTAAAGCACCTGTCAGAGTGCAGTAAAATTTGCATGTACATCCGAGTACGTTAGAGTAAACTTCGTTTGAGCTATAGATTTGCAATTTACAAAATCAATCTCATATTTTATGTGGAAATGGTCAAGCATTGCAAAAAATGATACTCACCCTATAGTAGAATATTTGGTCACGACGGCGACGTGCAGACGACCTTCGCACGTGCCGAGGCGCCGATAACGTTAGATGGAATTTGACCCGTGGCCCAGGGCCAAGTGCACATGCAAGGACGTGCACGTGTATAAGCCGTTCACGATCTTTTTGGGTCAGGTGAGGCTATGACCATCTAGTAATTTTGTTGGCAGTACTTCTGTGGCCACTAAACTCCCTCATGGAAATTGACACTTTTTGTGTTAGGTTAGGTTGTTTTCAGTTTAAGGTTATATTTTCTGAATAGGTACATTGTTGTCGGATATTCTCTAGTCTCCACATCGACTCGAGTTCTTTTAAATTTGGTCTGTCCTTTTTAAATTGAAAGTAGCATCGTTCCAATGGAAATTTTTTGTTGTAACAAAATTATTTTGGGCATTTTTACTTTTCCTTTGACGAAAATTAAAATTATTTTTACACATTTGATAAATCATTTATGTTCTTACGAATATTAAAATAATAAATCTGGCAATGTGGTGGCAAGAAAATGTCGAACAGACACTGACAGAAAAAAAAAGTTGCATCCGCTAAATCATCGAATCAGTTTGTCCAACACGAAAAGACAAAATCATAGCCAACTCTGTCCCAAAAAGGTCGTGAACGGCTTATATAGGTGTCCACTTAAATTAAACAAAACATAGCTTCAATCAAGTCACTTTATATTTAAAATAAATTAGAATCTCCCGTTTGTTTACACCGACATTAGTTGACATTTTTAAGTTTTATTTTGGTGTTACAGTTTCGTCAACTTTACCAAATGAACGCTGTGAAGTTTGCTGGCATACATAGATGTACGCGAGGTAGCCTACCGACCCAGGCGACCAGCCGCAGGATCAAAATTGAATACAGTATAGCTTGTATTTTATTTAACAAACAAATTTACTTTATCTTTATATGTGTAATTAATACGGAATAAATGTATCTATCATTAGGCCTCCTTTCTTTAAATCAGTCGAGGTATAAGCAATCAGAACCTTGACCTAAGTAAGAGCTATCGACCAAAATGGGCACATTTAATAATGCTACAGGCTTACTTTTCCTAAATTAAAATAATAATAACCAGAAATCATTGTAAAGCTCCAGCTAGCATTACAAACTGACCGATCAAAGGAAGGCTAAGGATATTGAAACTCATATTAGATGTGTAGATTGGAAAACGGTTTATGATAGTGTAGCTATAACCAGTTTATGTAAAGTTATTGAAAGACAGTGAACGAGTATTGTAAAAGATAAATAGAATGATCGTTAGCCTAATAAAACTGGGGATAGAAACAATGACTTTTTGCGGAAGATCAAGTCAGAATAGCAAATGGTTAATATGACGTGGAATACGTAATGAGAACATTGCAACAAATATATTACAAAGCTCGACTGGTAATACACTTTTAGAAAACTGAATAAGTACATTGTAACGGGAGTACAATAATACAAACACTTGGCCACAGTAATAACTAAAGAAGGGACTAGAATGCAAAAAGCTTAGAGTAGAATAGCGCAAGCAAGAATGCAATTCGAGCGTAAAACATGTAACAAGGTGCCACCTGCGCCGCTATTTATTGTAATGTGTTTTATTGTGCTCGACATTTTATAAATCAATTTTGTTTTCTCTTATTACCAGCTGAACAGCACTGAGGTCTATTATTTTTCTCACCTCAGCTTCCTCTATTGGATCACTCGATGACGCAACTGTTGTTGACCTTTTGAATCAGCAAACATCAAGGTATGCGACACTTTGACCCTCTCTGTGCGGCTGGACGACCGCTATTTCAACACGTTACTACTCCCAGAATTCTCCAGGAAAAGCAGGCACTCGCCTCCGAAACTAGTTTCCCAGCATTCACTTCTGCCCGCGAACCACAAGCACAAATTGATTTTATTCTATAGCTCGGATACTATACGTGGATGCAGTAAGAAGAAATGTGACGTAAAAATATTAAGATGAAAGAATGAATGCGGACAGAAAAAGTAGTGGTTAACTTTATGCAAATAAGAAGATCAAGGCGTTATAGATATTTTAGGCGGATGGCACATGATAGAGGGTAAACGTAAATTTTGGGTTAGGAGTAGAAAAGGATATATCATATACAAGACTGGATGATGGTTGGCTAAATAAAAATTTAAATATTTACATATAAAAGTTAACTTGATAAGGTAAAATTAAGTTAATTTACCTACATAAAACTCCCATTGTAGGTATGTATAGATAGTTTCATCTGCTATCTATTTTCCTTTCTGCAGATACTTGGTTTTGTAAATTAATTATCATGCCTCGTTGCAAAGTTATCATTTTTTTGTTACAGTATAGCTAACTACAGACGGCTCTTTACGAAATCGTACGTTATTTGAGCTATGTAGAGAATAAAATTAAGTTTACAGGTGGTCACAGTAAGCTTCTATCATGTGATAATAAAAACACACTGAATTATACAGGGTGCTTATTTAGAGGGAACTACCGGTCATTCTTCTAAACATGTTTTTCAAAGGAACATCTAGTATATTTCGGAATATTTGTCTATTGTTTATTTAATTGCCTTTGATTCTTATTACGGGTATCATACCAAAAGTTTAAATCTTTCAAAATAGCTTCATAATTTATTAACTAATGCAGAAACATCATAAAAATGATCGCATGATAGTTTTATTCCCAAAAGAAATCTGTTGCTGGAAACGGTTTGCTAACTTTAATAGTTAAAAGAAAAATTCTTGGTTTAGTCTCCTGCTTGGTCATATTCTAAATTCCAATCTCCCAATTTCACATAAGCAACATAACATGAATAGTTATTTGTTTAAGCACATATTAGTATATATTAAATTTGTAGGTTAATCAAATTAATGATGAAATAAGATTTAAAAAAAGAAAGAGTACAAAAGCAGCACAATAAATTTTATTAACCCAAACCAAATCGGTGCTATACGGATGTGAGTCCACTGTAGCATGTGAGGCCTTAGGAAAATTGAAACCAGATCGGCATCAGGCCGGCTCTAAAAACGGCCATTAGGGCTATCTTTCGGCAGCGATTTCTTCTAAATGATAGATGAAGGGTTTATCGAGTGCCGCAGCGCTCGTGATTGATGCAGAAGAATTGAATGCTCGCATGGCAATCCGGAATGTTTTGCCGGCCGCCTTTCGCGGGGTTAATTTTCCGGCAAAAAAGTCTCTGGAAATTTAACGCTTTCTGAAGTTCCGCCGTTTTTGCGAAGTCTTGTTTTTGTTGAGGACAAGTTCAAGATTAATCGTGTTGGAGTTGGGTTTGGATGTCTAGTTGGCGGCGATGTGCAAACGGCAGGTTCCCGAACGAAATAAAGTTGGGAATATGCATTAGGCGCGTTGGAAATGTGTTAGCTGCTGTGTTTATGAACTAATGGGAAGTAGTATTAATATTAATTACTTTTTTCAGCCACTGCGTTGAGATATGCTTAACTAAAGTTACAAATCTTATTAATTCGGAAGATAATTGAAAGAGGTAAAGAGAAGACTTACACATGGCACATAATTCAGTGATAATATTTTTTTCTTCAAAGAAATACTCATTAAGACAAATACAAACAACCTAAACTACTGGAGAAAGTGTTCGACACAATACCTTTTCAAAGATTGTTTGAAATCGTCCATAATACAAACATCAACAAACAACGAAGAAATTAACACTTGGGAAATTCCAAAAAGAATAAACGAACAATAAATACAGTAGAAATAAACTTTCTACGATAAGGATGCCATATATTTCATCATTGCAGCACGTAAGGAATGCAGAAATACAAGATAGGACGTCAAAAGGGTAGACAATAACCAATGACATCGAGCGAAGACGGAGAGGCGAAAAGGATAATGGAGTGGAACGGTTGCTAAGATAAGAATCGATGGAGTCTGGGTTGCAGAAAAAGGTCGGAGCTGGAGCACACCATCAGCAAATAGTTTTTCTAAGATCGGATGATCCTGTTCCTCAATGTTCTTGTCTATAAATAGCAAATAAACCTTAATATGAGCATTGAGTTTTCCACTTCTGCTTACCCTTGTTTTCCTCAGACAGATAAAAAAAGGTATAAGGTAAAGGTTGAGGGTCATTGCAATTTCCCCAACTGGGGACGGGCTGCTATAGGGACCTTGAGTCCCTCTTTAGCCAAGAACGGGAATTACAGGACGTGTGAGAGAAAGGAAGGGTGGAGACGGAGAAGAAAGAGAGGCCAGAAAAGGTCGAAAAGTACTGTCCCTGCATTTGCCTCAAAGAAGGTACTCTGTAGACTCAGAAAAACCACTAAAAACCTGGATCACAGCAAACGGCCTCACACATTTTGTTCAGGTACATTATAGAATAACCTATTTTGACATGCACGATACAACATGTTTATAGCAATATCCAACCTTCCTCCTGTGGAGCAACCTTATTCTTGTTATACTGTACTGGGCTTGATTTTGTTGTTTTCGAACCATTTTCTCTTATCCTCCCCTCCTGTGCTCGTAGATTTGCACTGTTCGTTTTACAGACCTTACTCTTCCGTTGCTTTATTCGTTTTAACCCTCGTGCATTCTCAAATTTTCCCATTTTCTCATATATATTTGTTGCAGTCCATCTTTAGCGTTCGTACATTTGGACTTTATATCTTTAAGACATTCCGTTCTATTGCTTCTTCTGTATTATCCCTCCTGATGTAACTTCACACTTTCATCTTCCCCATTTTTTATTGGTTCATCATCACTCATCAGCATCTTAGGATCTCGTAAGCCTCCTCTGTGTTGTTCTTTCTATGAGGCCTCACTGTGTGATTTTATATTTTGTCCTCTTCATGTATGTGCATTTCTACTGTGTGTTTTGCAAACATTTCCTGTCAATTACTTTATACTTCTTACGCTTTACAATCTTCTGGAATTATCTCATAGTCTTCTTCTGACTGAGTGGTTTCTGTAACTTTACTAATCTGGGCTTTCGTAAAAAAAATTATACTTTGCAAGTTAAATTATATCTTTACAACAAGTACAAACAACTTTCTCATACGTTTTAATGGAGAAAATGTGTCTAAACTGATGGTACCGAATTAATCTTTCAACAGAGTTAGAAAATAAATTGTACTAAATAATTCTGTGGCATCGTCCCAAAAATAAACCACTTAATCAAATGCCTCGCTATTTCCACGCAGCACTTGCAATAGCCTAAATGTGTTTGCTCAGTTAGTCCAAATAAAGCAGCATCATAAAAATTGTTTACAGACGAAATGTGGACTGGAATCGTGTCGAGCAGATCCATTGAAGAAAGGCGAAGCCGCGGGAGTTCCCCTCCCAATTTTTCATCAGATCTCGGAAAATTAAAAGGACGAGGAGGGCAACTGCATCGGCGGTTTACTTTGAGCGCGATCTGGAGATGAGAAGTAAATTGATCGGGCCTTAGTCTAAATTTAGCTTTAATGTGCCCAGTTTGCCTCCACCTCGCGCACTTCTAGTTTGTTTCTTTATTACGCAAATCAAATTATCAAGGCAGTTAGGAATCAGAATCAGCGTTTTCTACTTGTCCGTAATTGAGTTATTCTAATCAACTTCTACATATTTGCAGCAGCTAACGAGAGGCACCGGCTTCGGCGCCCACTTTGTGATCTTCAGTAGTACTGTTTAATATCGAATTATGGCGGAAATAAAAACTACAAATGAATCGGCGGTTAGTGTGAGACGTGCGGAAAGAATGGCATTAGGCTTACTCAGGCGCAGTTAGAAATTCGATTTACATTTTAAGCGTCTTCCGTTTACGCTCCGGCTGAAGCGGGATTGCGCTCGAAGATCTATTTTTAAATGTTTTATATTGGCATTCATCGGCCGTGGCTTTATTTAACTTCCAAATCCCTGATTATTCCGATTTTGGGACTGTTTATTCCTGTGTAATTATTAACTTTGTGCCATGAATTTCACGTCCCAGATCTGTGGGCCTTCTGAGCGTTTGGATGGCTTTTAATTAAGTTTTTTTAAGAGCAACGTAGCTTGAATTATAGTCTCCCTTTTATAATCTTTGTCGAATTATTGTTGCGGAAGAAAGCATTTAACAACCTAGTTTAAATGCCAGTAACTACAACCATTCACTAAATCCCTAAATTGCCAATGAATTATACTATCTAGTAGACCATCTAAATACAATTAACAAAGATTTTCATCAGTGGCAAGGTAGTCATGTTGCAAGCTTTACAAACAAGTCATGAAATTTCGGAAAATCAAGCAGCTAAAATCTTACCGAATTCCGATGAGGAGACAATGGGCAGCACTGCATAGACGGGTTTGCAAAGTTGGGCTGCCTCTCAATTAGTTGTTCATGTTATAGTCCAGTCATTCAGTGCTCGGAATGGGTTCTAAATGGAAAGTTTTGGAGAAGTTCTGATATTTGGTTCTTTAATGTTTTTCGGGGTGCTGATTACGAATTTCCACTTTGCCAACTCAAAAAATTTGGGGAAATATCAAGCAAAGCAAAAAAAAATAAAAAGATCCGTAATTTTTTTAGTAAACTATACACAGAAAAAGTGCTATAAAGAAAATCAATAGACAAAATTCTGCATCAGGATGGTCAAACGCAACAGTTGCGCTCGTCTGTTTTTTTGTGTGGATGGTGATAACACCCGAGTTTTTACAGCAACAGAACAGACTTTCTGTATCTAAGCGAAACCTTGTGTATATTTTTAGGCAGCTTAAAGTTAGAGAAAACTTTTTACAACTCGCTGAAAAACGTAATGATGAGTATGGACGAGACATACTACAACGTGTTGCAGCTGACGGGCAGTATCATCGCTTGTGTATGAGAAAACCATACGGTCGCCCATAAGCTGAAGAAAAAAATACGTGGTGGTTTTGGTAATGCAATTGAGAGAGCAATGCACGATATATTCACTTTTCTTGATAATTATTGTAAATTTTCTTTAGAGGAATTGATGAACCAGATCGAAGGTGACTACCGTCCTGTCATAAATACTGTAAAAGCGCAGCTTATCAAGAAATACGAAAGTGATATATTAACATCAAAAACAACGAACAAGAAATCAGTCGTGTGTTTCAAAAACACAGCCTACAAAATTCTGACAAACGCCTGGTATTAGCGGAAATCGTTGTCTAAACAGGAGGAACGACGTCGCATTGTCGAGACAGCAGCTGACATTTTTGAAGATATACGATCTCAGGTATTCAGCACAACCAGATCGTTTTTTGGAAGGAATCAAGAATATCGTTCCCGACACGGGGACACGGAGAGTGTGTGGTCTTAAAAAAAGCGCAGAAACATTGATAAGTGGAAAATGTAGCACTTGCACACAAAATAATTAGTGCAGTGAAACCAAAATCATTTCCTTCAGCTGTGCAGTTGGTTTGGCCGCATTTCTGTGTAAAAAGTGTGGGTACCGGAAGTTATTAATTTGTTGTTATTCCTGGGATTTTGTTCCACTTATACGGACGCAGTACGTCTTTGTTACAGCATGACAGCGACTTTACGATAAAACCGTAAGTAAAACTACAAAATCGGGAAAATTACGCAGATCCGCTGCCCCAACCCCGTTGCGATAAACTGTAACAAAAAGTTTGCCGGCTAAACTGCAGTGGAGAAGGGGGGATTCTTCACTACCTTGCCTTAGGGTGGTAATCTGGTACGCAAGGTAAAATATGTTAAATATTGATGCGGCACCACATTCGGGCTAAATCGGGAAAACAAGATCAGCAACTGTAAGATCTTCGGCTGTGGCCTGAGCGCGCACGCGTTGCTTGGCAGTATGCGTATGAACATGATACGTGCATCATATGTGTATACATGTTCCACTTATCTTTGCCATTTTATGTATTTAAATTTGCAATAAAATATTCTGTATCTTACATATCAGAAGTGGGATAATACTCCGCAAGTGCCCATAACAACAAAAAGTGTGTAAGTGTATACATTTTGAAAAAAAATAGTCAATCCCAGAACAAAGAAGTGAAAGCGTAAAGGACGCCATGACAGGGAGCGCTCAGTGCGTCGTAAAGACAAAGGAGGCCAGTCATCGTCTTCGAGTTCTACTTCATCCGATTCCAGCTCATCGAGCGACGAAGAAGTCGTAAGAAGAGATTTAACAGGGAGGTGATCCATCATGCTGATAGTGGAGGTGTCTTAATTAGAAGCAATAAAACGCAGTAGTCTTCTCCACGTACATTTATTAAAAAGGCGACATGTTTCGAAGCCAAACTGGCTTCATCTTCAGGCCAAAATGATCATCTACAGAGGCATATGGTTAACAATAGTGTACAATGTAAAGAGAATAACTTACTGGTTAAAAACAGGTGAAACAGAAGAGATTTGAAGAGATTGCGGAAGGTGGAAAAGCGTCTGCAGCTCATTGAGAACAAAGGACAGTACTGACCGTAGTACGGATCAAAATGTTATTCCGACATTTGATCCGCAGTCGAATCAGTCAATCGATGTGTGGGTTCGTAGAGTTGATGAATTAGCAAAGTGCTATAAGTGGAACGACAACTGCGTCGTAAAATTAGTGGCAACGAGGTTAAAGGGAATGGCAAGGCGTTGGTATGACACGCAGAATCAGTTGGGAACAAACTGGCGTGAAATAAAATCTCTACTAGTGAGGCAGTTTCACAAGCCGCTGCCGTTCGAAAAGTTGTTAAAGGATGCCGCTTTATATGAAGCTCAGGCAGGACAAGATTTAAGCGAGTATTGTTTTACGAAGTTGGAGAAACTGAAGATGTTGAACGTAGAAATACCACAGGCTTATTTAATAGATGCAGTCATCGGAGGTATTTCAGATGAAAATGTTGCCCGATCAGCAAGATCCTCAAGATTTAGTGACACAGCTGAACTATACGCATATCCCAGCACACTGGGGTGTCTGCCGGAAACTAGCAGAAAAAATCCATATTTGACAGTTAAAAATTCTGCAAGACCACAGGATGACGCTCCAAAAGGCATGCAATGTTACAATTAATTGCAAGGGCCCTCATCGTGTTAGAGAGTGTCCAAAACCAAAAGTAGAATGTTTTAACTGTAGGCGTTTGGGGCACGTGCAAACAAAATGCCCATTTAAGAAGGACGTGCGTGCTCAGAAAGCTAAACATAAACGTGACGTAAATCAAGTTATAAAAACCACTGAACGAAATAAAAACCCTTTCGAAAAGACCGTCGTACTAAATGATAAAAGAGTGAAATGCTTAATAGATACTGGAAGTTCGATCACCATAATTCGTAAACGTATCGCAAATATGCTAGGAGTACAGTTGGAAAGAGACAATACTGTGCTGCGGGAATTTACCGGAAAGTGCGTTACAAGCGCGGGAACTGTAAACATAAATGTGCGCGTGGGCGACGCGAGTACATTGCGCCTGGCTGTTATGAACGATGACGAATTAATGCACGATTGCATCATTGGTGGCGATTTCCTAAAATTACCGAGTGTTCTACTAATAAAGGTTGCCCACAGGGTTTATGTGCGACGTCTAGACGAGTTAAAAACAATTCCTGATTTTGACCGTTTTGAAGTTACGAGGAACGTTGGATGTGAAGTAACTTGTGGTAATCTTTGTGATGTTGACAAATCGAAGTTTGAAGGTCTATTGAAGGAATTTGAAGATAGAATTTCAACCGGTATGGCAAATTTGGGAAAGACTGATGCTACAAAGTTGGTGATTAAATGCATGACAGATGAACCCGTTGCTTACCATCCTTATCGGCTTCCAGAAGTTGAGAAGCAGATATTACGAAAAATAATTGATAAATTACTGGCTAACCAAATCATTAGAGAGTCTGATTCACCATATGCAAGCCCAGTGCTACTACAAAAGAAGAAGACGGGAGACTATCGTATGTGTATTGACTACAGGCGTTTAAATGCCATTACTATTAAAGACAAATATCTACTTCCTTTGATAGATGACCAGTTGGACCGTTTGGGAGGCAACACATATTTTACGGCTCTTGACCTTGCTTCTGGGTTTTATCAAGGGCCTGTCGATAACGACTCAGTTGCGAAGACAGGGTTTGTTACCCCAGATTCTCATTATGAGTTCCTTCGAATGCCCTTTGGGTTAACAAACGCGCCGGCTGCATTCCATCGCTTAATGAATACAGTGCTGGGACAGCTCAAGAACACGATTGCTTTCCCCTACATCGACGATAGTATAATACATTTAACCACCGTCGAGGAAGGTTTAAATCGATTACGTTTGGTGCTGGAAGCCTTGAGAAAGCATAACTTGACCTTAAGACTGCCAAAGTGTAACTTTTTTATGACGCAGATTGACTATCTTAGACGTGAAGTTAGTGCGGAAGGTATACGTCCTGGACGCCGAAAAATTGAAGCCGTGTTGCAAATGAGAGCGCCGCAAACCGTCAGGTTCTCGGATTAGCCGGTTACTTTCGTAAGTTCGTGAAAGACTATGCTAGGATCGTAGAACCTTTGACTAAATTAACGCGGCGGGATATAAAGTGGTGTTGGATGGTCGAGCAACAACACGCATTTGAAACCGTGAAAAATATACTAACATCGAGACCACTGTTAGCAATTTTTGATCCGTCGTTACCTACCGAGCTTCATACAGATGCAAGTTCTTTGGGATTTGGCGCTATACTGCTCCAGTATGAAGGTGGAAGTCAACGAGTAATAGCGTACTACAGTAAGCAAGCTAGCTATAAGCAAAGTCGACACCATTCATATGAATTGGAAACGTTGGCGGTGGTATTGGCTTTACAACATTTTCGTGTCTACTTGCTAGGCATTGAATTTAAGGTCGTAACTGATTGCAATGCCCTTCGTACGACATTTTGCAAAAAGGATCTAATACCTAGAGTAGCACGCTGGTGGCTTGACGTTCAAGACTACAACCTTCAGGTGGAATACCGGCCAGGTACGCGTATGTGTCACGTTCACGCTTTAAGTCGTAATCCCATCGTTGATGTGGAAGTAAACCAGATCGACCTTACCGAGGGCGACTGGATATTAGCAGCTCAATTACAAGATGAGCAAATCGCTAATATTAAAAGAATTCTGGAGGAAAACGTGAGAAATAATGATACCAAACAGTATTTTCACGATTATGAGCTAAAAAAATGTAAAGTTTATCGAAAATTCGAAAGTTCGAAGTCGTTGTGGGTTGTACCGAAGGCGGCAAGATGGCAAATGCTTTGTTTGTGCCATGACAAAGCAGGTCATTTGAGCGTTGAGCACACAATTCGCCGGATTCAAATGAATTATTGGTTCCCTAAAATGAGGCAATTTGTAACTAAATATGTGAAGGCTTGTCTAAATTGTTCTTATTATAAACAGAGTGTTAGCAAAAACCAAGGCAAACTGCATCCCATTGAAAAACTTCCAGTACCATTTCATACGATACACTTGGATCACATTGGACCATTTGAAACCAGCAAGAAGGGCAATAAATTCATATTAGTACTCGTTGACGCATTTACAAAATTTACTATAATTGAGGCAGTGAAGTCGACTAAAGTAAAGCTGGTGATTAAAGTTTTACAAAGCATAATGTGTATATTTGGAGTTCCAAGTCGACTTGTGACAGATCGTGGAAGTGCTTTTACTTGTCGAGTCTTTCGCATTTTTTGCGAAACTTACGGAATGAAACATGTACTAAATTCAGTTGCAACGCCAAGGTCGAATGGACAGTGCGAAAGATATAACAAAACAATTGTGAATATGTTATCGGCTACAGCCATTGAAACTGAGAGTGAGTTGTGGGACACACACGTGGAACAAATTCAAAGTGCATTGAATACCTCATTCAATAAAGGTATAAACACCACTCCCGTCAAAGTATTATTTGGGTACCAGCCAAAGCCAATGCCGGAAGCTATATTGTTGAATACACTACAGGAAGACGTAGAAAAGCTAGACATTAGCGAATTACGTGGCCGTATTAAAGAGCATATTAGCGAAGATCAACGTAAGCAGAAAGAACGCTGCGACAAAAACAGACGTGAAGCACGCAAGTATGAAGAAGGCGAGTTGGTTTTGGTACTGATCACCAGTGAGGCTGCTACTGGCACGAGTTGCAAGTTGTTGCCAAAATACAAAGGACCTTTTCGGGTTACAAGAGCATTGTTTAATGACAGGTACGAAGTTGAGGATCTTCGTGAAGGACGTCGTTAGGTACGACTAGTTGTAGCAGTGGACAAGATAAAACCTTGGGTCACTGTACAAACGTAAGTACTAAACTAAAAGTTGTATGAAAGTATTGAAGTTTTGAAAGTGTGTAGTACTGTGAATGCCACGAGACGTGACAATAATGACAACAGTAGTTCGAGGCAGATGATGTCTGTCTACTATTAGAGTTGTACGTAGGCATAGTTAAGGCCACGAGACGTGACAATGTGGATGATAGTATCCGAGGCTGGTCCTGTTTACTATTGGAGTTGTACGTAGGCATAAGATGAAAGTAAATGACGAAAGTTTTGAATGTCACGTGACAATGATGGCAATAGTAGTTCGAGGCAGCTTATGTCTGTCTACTATTGAAGTTGTACGTAGGCATGTAGAGTAAGTAAATCTCTGAAATGCGCAGGCAAGTAGAGTAAGTAAATCTTTGAAATGCAAAGGTGTTCAGAGTAGGTAAATCTCTGATACACGGGACTGAAAGGACTGCAGAGCAAATGTGGGTGAGATGGTGAGGAAGGTCAGTGTGGCTTGTTTACGATTGGGGTTGCATTTAAGCATGAAAGTTACGACAGGCTGACACAATAAAAATAGTTTTTGAGGCCGTTCGGCCTGCTTGCTATTCGAGTGTAAGCGTGTGACTAATAAGAAAGGCAATAAAGATCAAATTTATGAGGTTTCAGTTTACTAGGCCGAATGTACGAATGGATGAGAGTTGCTGTACCATAAGAATTCGGTTCATGTTGATTTTCGTTGCTTTGTATGATTTCAGATAAATGGTCCTTGGGTCTGAGGGCAGCCCCTACGCAGGATAGCCGCATGTAAGATCTTCGGCTGTGGCCTGAGCGCGCACGCGTTGCTTGGCAGTATGCGTATGAACACGATACGTGCATCATATGTCTATACATGTTCCACTTATCTTTGTCATTTTATGTATTTAAATTTGCAATAAAATATTCTGTATCTTACACAACACAGGTGAACGCACTCTGAATGTGGAAGTAAGTGTTTCACCTTGCTACTTCTAGCTGGGCAGAGTTTGGTTGACGATTTACGTACAACTTTGCAAAAATAACGCATTGGTGCAGCTGCTAAACTCCTTCTGCAACAGAAAAGTACACACACAAAACGCATGCAAATATGGTAAACAACACATAAAAACCATAAGTACTTAACAATAATCTCTGTTAAAATAAAAAATATGTAAATGACAATGATCAAGTTTAGAATAAAAATAACGACTCCGACATGGGTTAGTGAGAGTTAGGTTAAATTGCGTCACGTATTAAATTAATTCAAAGCAGCAAACTTTACAACTAAACGGCATGACTCACAAACGGTATTACACATTAAATAATCCAACATCCTGACTCAATAACAAAGATACTTGACCGTAAGTACATAATGTGGCTCAAACACGAAACTGGCATAACCTTAAATTAAGCAGTAACAAGAAGATATAACGGCAATTAATTAACTTCGGTAAATTTGCAACTAACAGTTCTAACAATAAATACTGCTATGGCGGCAACATTACGCAAAACACTTGGCGGGACGCTACGTTCACTGTACGGTATGCACAATAAATCTAATACAATAAAAATAGTACCTAAAGAAGGTTAGTTGGCTACGTTCGACGTGCGGCAGAGCTGTAGGTTGTCGTTTTCCAAATAAAATGCCCCAAAATGCCTGAAAAAACTGCACAAAGCAACGAGAAGCTGCCGGCTGAAACGGTCTGAGTCTAACATCCCCGATGAGGGTAAAAGGGCGAAGTCCGTCGCGGTAAGGCAGATCTCGAAACGATACGGAAACTTCGATATGCACAAGTAAGCTTAATACTGGACAATAATCCGCCAAACGACGTATTTAAAGCTTCCACTTTATGATAAACGAGAATTTCCAAACGTACAACGGTTAAATGCGGTACTCAACAACAGCCACAACCCAAGGAAGACAGTTAAAACACTTGCAATTCCAACACACAAGGCGGGGACAAATCACTGTTATTCGAAACATGCACCTTACGATCCCTGATCGACGGAAAAGCACACCGGCAAATACTTAAAATGGAAGCGGAATTACAGTTTCTTCGAAAGGCACCCCGGCAGCGCAGAACGCTGCGGGCCGGAGCGCGAAATTCACTCACGTGTTTTGTAACTCAGGGCGGTAGTGAATTACTTAAGCGACGATCATAAAAACCAACTGAGACCATGCAGGCGCGCTTTAAGTGCGTTCTCTCTTTAGCTTATGCGAAACGCTCGGAAAATTCCAAGCTCATACAATTTTTTGACTCAGCAGTTCGCAAGAAAACTCGGGGACGTTTTGGGACTGTCTGAACAACAAAATTCTAAGAAAGCGATAAGACAAAATGCGTTGCTTCGCACGCGAGAACAAAGCTAGGATTTATAAAACCAGCCTGCGGAGAATTGAATTTCGACAAACGTAAATGGACTGCAAAGCGTTAATATACGGGATAAGCGGAAATAAGATTCATATAGAGTGAAGTTTTGAGTCTTTAACCCTAAACTATGAATTTGGCTTAAGTTATGCGGAAAATACACTAACGTACTAATTTTGAATAGTTGTCCTTATAGCGTGAGGAAGGATAAATGTTTTGGCCTTATCTGTTAGCGAAAGTTGTATTAGATATTTTTCCGGCTGGTAAATATCGGCTTAATTGGGCTAACTCGCCGAGAAGGGTCGGGGTTCCAGCTACGCTGAAATAAAACAACCAAAAAAAGAAGAGGGCGCCAGGTCCTCGACGTTGGTTTAATCCTTGCGTCGGACCATCACAAGGTGGAGATAATTTCCAGCAGAACAAACGGAATAGTAACGACCAATCAAATATCACAGCTTTTATTCGAATTGGTACTATAATGCACCACAATAACAATAACTAGACAAACACGGACAGGCAAATCGTCAATCAACCGCCAGCAATATACAAGTTAATAACACGGCAATAATCAAATATCCACACAAATCAATAAACAGCAAAAAAACATTAAACTTGGCAAAGGGTACTGCATCAATATATGTGAAACTATTTCATTCATAGACTAATAATAAAACAACCTAAGCTGTAAGCTATCGCGAATAAAAAAAATTAAGTTGCTACTCAATTGGCAACGCAGGTACAAAAATTCGCAAGCACCCTGTGAGACAGAGTGCGGCAAAATCAGAGCTATGCAAGCAAAAAGGCTAACTACTACCCCGAATGTTAGCTTAAACTTAAATGTGACAGCGTCGAGATTTTAAAGGGTCGAGACCCCCATTACGATTGTATGATCATACAGAACGTGGCGGTTTCTGTCTTCCAGCAGCATAGCGAGTATCGTAGGAAGGACGGCAAACAGGCCGCAGGCAGGCGACGCAAGCACCAATTGCCTCAATACACATAGCACCAATCGAGGTAAAAGAACCCATTCCAACTAACAATTCATTTCTCGGGGTGGCAAATGGCAAAAAATACAAATTTTCCATATATATTACGGCGCTCAAAAGAGAAGATCGTAGGCAAACACCAATTACAAACCTTAAAGGTGTAATGCAGCCATCTCGTTGTCAGGCGTGTGAAGAATGAACGTCCCATGAAATCCGTCTGTGACGAAACGAATGCCGGTGACATCAGCACTAATCTCCGGAACATTCCAACAGGGGTTAAGAAGTCTAGATGTCCTTCCAACAATGAAGATGGCTATCAAAGCCGCGAGACTAGGCCCCCAAAGGAAGCGATTGAAACTTACACGACGCAAGACTTGCCAGAAAATGCCAGAAAAATGCTCAAAACCAGCCCAATTCAGCTTATCAGAGTTCCAAAAATTGGAAAGTTGGCCAACATAAAAACCAAAGAATGCAGAGTGTGCTATGAGCTGATAAACAGAACTGTTTCTTTTATGCACAATTAAAACTGATGGTATTTGGGTTGCCTAACCATAGGTAAAATACTGTATTTTTAGAGAATAAAAGTAAATTGCCAAATCTGACTAATTATTTCAACTATTATAATAGAAAATGCTAAATGAGCGTAACAACAGTTAAGCAGTGTCAGCAATCATGAGCCAACCACGAACACTGTTTTTCTCAATAATTGAGACATACACTAATTGTTAGTGTATGAGATTAGGTCCACGGGTGAAGGATATACCTTCAACAGAATTCGTAGAAAGTTTCGGGGCTGTTCAACTGAGAAGTTTCGAGAAGACAAGCGATATGTTCTTTCAGCAATCAAGTTCTTTAAACTCCCGTCGATGTCGGCTCCGTTTTCTCATCCTCCACCGGTGTTGTATTTCTGTTCATCTCTTCTAATCTTTGCTTCGGAGTTATTTTTGGGTAGCCATTAGCTTGCAACGTTTCTGTGATAATCTTAATCTCCAGTTTCAGGTCTTCTTCTTTCGAGCATATGGCCTTGGCTCGGCTATATAGGCATCTCGCGATGCCACGTTTCACGCTATTGTGGTGGTTAGAATCGTACTGCGCAGAGAATTACAAAAATAGTCAACTGCGCATAAACCGGTAACGTATATACGATATAAGTTTATAACTAAAATATGTGGCCGCGCTGGTAGTTTGGTGGTAAAAGTGACATATTGGTAATCACAGTGATCAGTGGTTCGGGGTTCAAACCTCGGGGTAGGCACGAGTGTATGTGAAAAGACGTACAAGAATCAGTTCTTCTCAGGACTAACAAGGAGTTCATTTACCTGAGGACGGAAGTAGACCAAAAACTCCTGAAACGTCGTGTGGTAAACACCCAAGACAGTAGAGAAAGTGGGATAAAACATATCCTAATGATAGTGTTAATTACTTCTGGGTATATATAAAACACAAATATAGAGAAGGCAGAAGTGGTGATGTGCAAATTGAAATGAATGATGTGGCAGTCGGGAACAGTGGCACAGCGGATGCATTCGGTCAATTTTTTCAATCAGTTTTTGATAATAACTCCTATAACTACAATACAAATTCCATGAATGTAATTAGTAATTTCGAAATTTTTAGTATAGCAACTATCACAAGCGAAGATTTTAAAATGGCAATAAGGAAGTTGAAGCCAAAGAAATCGACTGGTATAAACTTTATACCTCCATATATTCTAAAAGGGAGCGCTGAATGGTTGGAGTTACCACTTCTTCATTTGTATAATTTAGCACTTAATTCTGCAACTTTCCCTGAAATTAGGAAGGAATCAGTGGTGACACCATTGCATAAAAGTGATCCTAAATCCGATGTTCGTAATTATCGGTCGGTTTCTGTGATCTTGACGCCTGTTCAAGTATTTGATCATATTATTTAGATTATATAATTCATTACATAGTAAGCCAAAAAAAAATCTATTTATCGATGTATAGATCAGCGATTATACGTTTGACAAAGTGATATAATCGTTTTGGTTTTTCGCTGGGTCCAACAATTAAAAATATTCAATCTAGAGCCATGATTTTGAACATCGTTGTTGTAGTAACATTGTTGGGATTTTAATACGTTTGATATTACTACAAAATAATACGATTTTTTCTTGTGTAATTAATTTTCCATTCTTTATAGAATCGTAACAAATATCACTCGATCATCAAAAATAATCGATTACTTCTCAGCTGTGCTGTCGTGATTTTTCGCAGAATACGTCTCGTTGGTCGGGAAGTAAAATAATCGATTATTTTTTATGATCTTGTGATATTATAACTGAATAATATAAAATATAAAATACTCACTATCGGACAGTCAGCACGGCTTTGTTTCTCAAAAATCAACTATAATATGATGCACTCGAGAACAAGGAACAAATAGACGTAATCTACACCGATTTTAGAAAAGCGTTGGATAAAGTCAATCCTTAAACTCTATTGGATAAATTGACTGGCTGTAGGCTTTTTTAAAGCATGCTACAGTAGTTTGCCTCTTATTTAAAATCACGTAAACTCATTATTAAATATAATGAAAATACCACGGGTAAGTTCACTGCGAACTCAGAAGTCCCACTGTGACATTTCAACCTTCTGCTAAGGGTGTCGAAATTACTGCCAAAATTACTGCGAACGTGTAGCTCTAAGTCGGAGTTAATTTTGTCCCCTCAGATGTAATAAGATCAGCAAACAAACACCAGGATACTACCTTAGCTAGTATATTCTGTTTTTAATGTATTTACAAACATAATAAGATGTATTTTATAATAAATTCATAATTCC
The DNA here is from genome assembly GCA_940337035.1 of Agriotes lineatus. Lineage (NCBI taxonomy): Eukaryota > Metazoa > Arthropoda > Insecta > Coleoptera > Elateridae > Agriotes > Agriotes lineatus. The sequence continues at coordinate 103,495 of CALNHX010004467.1, forward strand.
TTGGGGGCGTTGTACTTCGTAAATCTGGCTCAGCTGCAACCAGTCGTACGTAGGTGTATGGGATGCGCTCCTGGGATAATCCCTCTGGTTCCCCGTTCGGCTCTACGGCACGCCACTGCCTGAGAACTCGGGCGCTCGAAATTGGGCCGAACGAGCAGACTATTAACCTCAAATTCGGCCGGGGTGTAAATGCACGTGGGGCTGTAAACACAGAGGCGATTTGGTTAATTCAAGGAGTGCTTACGCTTCCGGAGCGTTTGTGAAAATCGCCAAGCCTCCTCGGAGTTCGCGGAATTGTTGTGTATTTGTGCAGTGCGCGATATTCGGTATTTCAGCCGGTGCACTGTCATTTGTCAGAGACCGTTGCAGACGCTCGGGGATGTTTTCCACGGTGCAGCTTGGTCTGGTGGTACTGCGGACGATTCCCTACGTCCCTGGAGAAGTCTGGCTGGTAGGTAAATATCTGTGGTTAAAATAATTAGCACATATTCCGATCGTTGCAAAGTTTGTGGCTCGCGGGACTTTTGGAAATATGGGATCTATTATGTTTACTTCGAGATCAATTACACCTAGAAGTCGGCTTGCGTAATTATTATGGGAAACGTGGAAGCGGTCCTTCGAAAGAGCCTTCGCTTCAAAACAAGTTTCAGAGCGAGTTTACAGGTGCCTGGAGACGGGAAGTGGGCTAATTATTTTATGCTGGTTTTGGACTATAATATTTGAATGAATAAATCAGGAAACGGTCCCTTGAAAGAGCCTTCGTTTCAAAACTGATTTCCGGACGGAGATATATTCAGGTTAATTAGCCAGAAACCGGCCTCCTGGTGGAGTCCTCGGTTCAATCTGGCTACAGGTAAGTTTGGAACCGGAAGTTCAGGATTTCAAAAATGAAATGAATGGGAATGAATTTTATTAATCGGACAGGACAGGAACAGGATGGGACAGAAACCTCTAGGAATTCTCGGGAATGAATGAATGACTTAAAAAGCCCTGTGAACTGATCGAAAAGCTGCTTTTATATGCCTTCTCCTCGTGCTTCGGACATCGTAGGTGGAAGAGCGGCGCGTAGGTGTATCTGCGACTTCTCGCGATGTAGTATTTTATCGCTGGCCGCGGGGGCCAAAAATTCAATGCTCCGATATGTAACGTAAAACACGCTATGGGAGAACGCGCGAATTAATTTCTAATTAAAAAAACGCGTTCGCGCTGGGTGAAACGTTACACCACAAGGTTCTAACTTATAACCGTCATTATTCTTAATAATTATTAGTGACGTGTTAGATGTTGAGAAATATCTCTTATTTGAAGATGATAAAAAAATATTTGTTAAAATAATTTTTATTCATGAATGTATACGCTTACAGGGTAATATAAACTACTAGTTAATATAGAAAATGCATTATATTGTCTTTTACACGTTCTGAAAATCCGCTCGTATTTAATTACAATATTGATGATATTATAGTAAAAGGAACGTATACTGTCAAAGATCTTGGTGTGACCTATGAAAACAGGCCCATTTCAAAGCCTACTATAAACTCAAGCCACGGCCAACAAGTTTAAACAAAATTATGGTACTATTATTATTGTGCCAAGAGGCAGGTCATAAGTTAACTGACGATCCCACAATTTTTAAGAATCAACCCAAATATATGTCAAAAACTCTTACTAAAAAAGGGAAAGCTCCAGTCGAGAAAGAAGAAGGAATGCATAAAAGACAACAGGCTGCTGAAGAAAAGTTAATTCTACTGGATAATATTAGAGACTTTCAGGATTTGACACAAAATTACAAAAACAAAACTACATACAAATTTCATGAGTTTGTAGATAGCAGTAAATAAATGATTTTTTATAAAATTAATAGTCATATTTCACCAAAAATCTCATCTAGTCTTGTAATTACAGAAAATCTAAATGTTAATTTATACAAAAGTTAAATCATTCATAATGATAAACTTATAGATATTTTAGGACTAGAAATAAGACTCGATTATTGTAACAAATTTGAAAATTTAGTAACATATTTCCAAAATTTTGAAAATTACGATACGTCGAATAATGTTAATGTAAAGTACTACATTGAAACTACTTCTAGGCTTCTTATTCAAACTATAAATTCTTCTGAATTTTCTAATCAAACTGTCAATGTGCAAAATAAAATACAATTTGTAGCTGGTCAACTACACCTAATTTTTTGTAAGGCACCTAGATATTAAAGCTACTTATTCTTGTGGGCAATTACATTTTATTACAGTTTTGCGGGCGCATACAAATATTTACGAGAAACTAATACTTTAACTTTGCCCCAGATTCAGAGTAGACATTTATTTTTCCGGATTTCCGTGATTCTCATAATGAATGTAGTTCCAGTGGCAGTTACGAATACACAACGAAATTTTGGGTTTACGTTAATCATTTAAAAATTATTCAGAGAGAAGAAGAAAATAACATTGTTAAATATGCTCCAGCCTTGAGTAGGCAAGTCTTAAATCCTAGAAATATAGAAAGGCAAAATGTTAAACTTTGTATTCGATTTTTTGATGAAAAAAATATTACTCTTTTGCGTATACGAAATTCACAAACATGTGGAGGAACTATAAGGTTTTTGGAAATAATGTCATCTTGGTGGAAAATTGTGAATTGCAAATCTTTGTATGAAGGACAACATAAGAGAGATCTATATCGCAATCCAATTAAAAATATGAATGACGAAAATGTTCCATTTTTGAAAAAAATTGTAAGTTGGATTGACAATTGGGAAAAAATGGAAATTCAGGGAGAAAAAAGTAGAAGTTGCTAACTTACTGAAGAAACATAAGAAGTACTGCGTCCACTACGTTAACTTTAATTAATTGCTTTAGGTAATCATACGATAACCACTTTAAATTTTGAATACGTTCTTTTAGAGAAATTTCAAAGAGATCCTTTAGAAGCTCGTTTTGGGCAATATCGATTTATATCAGGCCAAAATTATCACATCGGTATAAAACAGATGTTGGAGTCGGAAAAAGATTAAAATTCTTTCTGTGTTAAAATTACAATCGGCTAGCCACGGATATTTTGAAATAAAAGATTTTCTAGCCGATTCTGAAGAAGTAGTTAGTTCAGACCGGTTGGATTCTGAAATTTTTAATGAATTTAAAGATGCTGTTACTAATCTTATATTATACTTTATTCAAAACTTTATTACCGAAACAATTTGAAAACAAATTTTTAAATACTGTCACAAAGTCAGGTATTTAAAAAATTGTGTGACGAAAGAATTGACTTTGCCGAATACGATGAGATATGCGAATGCGGAACAGAGTATAAGTTTCTCTTACTCTTACTTAATAATTATTCTAAAATTAAACAAGCTGCTGTGGAATATCAGCGCAGAAATGTATGTATAATCTGTAACCTCATTTACCTTGCGGTGTAGAGGCTGGTGCTTTATGCGCTATAATGTACGTAATAAATGTACGTAAAACATAAAGCGAATAAGTTACAAGAAAACTAATTGTCAATAATTTATCAACACGTTATTTTTGTGAATTTATTGATTTAATTTGGTAATTTTTTTATTTATATATTTTGCATTCCTTTTTATTTGTTTGTTACGTTAGTTTAACAGTATATTTTTAGTTTAATAGCATGTATCTCTTTTCACATTTTAATTTTTGTTATTATTATTTATTTGTTAAGATGTATTGATACGTACTGTCTTCAGATAGCAGTATATACCTACCTAGCACCTATGTATTTATTATATACATTACGTTTCTTTGAATTTATGGTTGTTATTTGAAAACAAAATATATTATGTTACAACATGATTGATAACGTATAAATGAATTGAAGATCAAAGAAATATTTTTGTTTGCCATACCAAACCGTCTGTCTCTGAAATAAGTGACTAAAGTGCCAACCTTAGTCCCGTAAGTGCTAAAAAAACATTACCAGTAGAATGAGTCTTATGGAGCAAACTGAGTTAAAAGTAATAAAAATATCATTTTTCAAGTAATACTCGTTCCAAATGTTATGCATATAAATATTCCTCAAATTATAATTTTTTCACCGTACAACTTTTAATTTGTAGTTATAAATTTAGTTTCTTTAGTCTTTATGTTTCAAATACTTGTGGTTATTTTTAATATATCTTTACTGGATTTATCTGTGGATATCCTTGAAATAAAAAAATAATAATGAAATAAAAATAAATATTTGAGACTTTGTAAATTATCGTCTTTTTGTTAAGCTGTCGTTAATAAATAATATTCAAATATAACCTAGTTAATCTGCACTGTTTGTGGCACCCGATACACACACTGTTAGATTAATTGGTAAAGCCTGCTCAATTTTCCAAATTTTAAAAACGAACTAAAGTTAGCAAACTAGTTATAATTATAGATTCTAAATACCAAGAAAAGTATCCCGAATTACCATATTTGTTTTTTTTCTGGAATCTACTAATTCCGGCAGCAACGCAAACGTATAATAGTAGTTTTTTTAAAATCGACTTTTTGTAGACGGCGGGGCGATAAGTAAACGTCAACTTATAAAAGTTGGTTAACATGTAATTTCGTGATTTCTCGATTTAAAAAAAAAACATAATGTACCCCTCGGCACTGAAGTTCCTTTTTATCACTCATGTGTCTTATTTGCTTGGCCCTACGGGCCTCGGCAACTAAATCCACAGTCACGATAAAAGGTTAAACTTCAATGCCTACAAACTACGAAAAAGGAACTTCAGTGCCGAGGGGTAATTATGGTTTTTGTAAATCGAGAAATTACGAAATGACAACATTTTAACCAACTTTTGTAGGTTATTTTGACCTCGGTTGACGTTTACCTATCGCCCCACCAGCACCGCTACAAAAAGTCCTAAAACACTGGATTACTTCACTGCCGATTTCTGGAATTTTAATGACGATTTCGACGTTCTTCACTGCCGATTTTAAAAAAATCGTTACTTTTGGCATTACCTTAGTTTTTACTCATTTTGAGAGTTTAGTGCCAGGCCTGCCTTTCAAACATTTAGGGTCATGTAACTTCAACTCTAATTTTTTTTAAACATTTGAAGGTACGATGTGTTGCTTTTTTGATGTAAACAAAATGAAAAATTAAGTCTAATACATATTATTAGAACCAGCACCATAAAAGCTTAAAATGCAGATGATTGCTTTTAATGTAGGTAATAATGAAATGTACAGTATCAAAGAAAATTTGCTCGACTTAATTTATGCAAACATTGCATCAAACGCGCTTAAAGCCAGAATTGTATTTGATAAAATATTTCAATACGAAATGTAACGTATCAAAAGATTACGGAACATTTACCACTAATTATTATTGCAGCAATAATGTAATTGCAATTTAAAAGTGGTCCAGTTTCCGTGAATGTAGGCTCACCAACAGAGTTGATTTTTGAAAATGGCCATGAATCTAAATACTCCTATACTATTAGTGTGCTAATTAAGGTACCCAGTGTGCTAATATGATCCAATTAAGCACTGATTATTACAATAATAGTAGAGTTGAAATTCGAAAATGATCCCGATGCCATGCACTAATTACGGCACCCAGTGTGATAATATGATCTAATTAAGCACTAATTATTACAATAATAGGGGAGTTCAAATTCGACAATGGTCAGGCCAACTTCACGGACACCACCGATTCCTTCTTGCAAGTCTGATCAAAATTATAATAGCTAGCAATTCATTTAAAGAAATTGTTATGTTCCAAACATAAAGTGTATTTCAGTCAATAGTTACTTCATTTAAAAATTGAAAGTTGCTATAAATGGTTTATTAGACATCTATGTAACGTTAGATATGTAAACATGGCTACATATTGTGTATTTCTTTCGGGCACACGTAGGTAATTTAAATAACGATAATAAATAACTATTACAAGGGAAGATTTTAAAACCGAATTGTATTAGCAAAATTTTTCTACCAGTGTAGAGCTTTTGAATTTCAAATTAATGACGTAGATTCACAGATATAATAAATCTGTATTTTTTTAAATATAAGGAGCACAAAAATGTACTTTGTAATTTTTAAGTTGCTTTGATGTCTGTCATTGTGTGACGATACCAAATAGTCGATGCATACTCTAATTTAGTTCCTATAAGTGTGAAATGTAATATAATATAATATATTTATAGTTTTTACATTTCTGAATTGTTGCGATTGTCTGATAATAAATCCTAAATGAGTCAGCCACAATGACATCAATGTGCATTTTGCAACTGAGCAAAGCCACTGTCAAAGATTTAAATGGCGACGGCATCGGCAGTGGTCCCACTAGTGTACAGACGTAAACGACAGACGGTTTGGTATTTCAAACAAAAAGATTTCTTTGACCTTCAATTAATTTATACGTAAAGTGTGTAAAACTATGGTTACTTAAATATCTAATAAATTAGAACTTAAAGATATGCAGGTAATGAACATATTATTGTTATATATTTTGTTAAATGTGGTACTGTATAGCAAAGTGATGCTAAATAAAGTTATTATTATTATTAACATTAAGTAAATTCCCTATGTCTAATTTTGTATAATTCAGCCATGTATAGTCTTAAATTATTCTCACTGTATATAAAATCCAGTCGTGTCTGTTACAAAGAAGGTGACTTATTTTTGGTACTTTGTGATCTCCTATAAACGTGAAATTTGGAACAGACATTCCTTGGGCCCTAAGGTTCAAACAAATGTTCAGTCCTTAAAGTTCAATATGGCGCCCTAAGGAAAACCAGCTTTTCACGTTTTGCCCCATTCCAAAAGACGTAGAAACTGGACATTTTTATAGGAGTTAGGTCGTACTATGGGAACAGCCGTTCGAGTGAAAAATTAGGAAAATTGTATTTAATTTTAAGATTCGTACACGTTTTGCCTGATTACAGGAATCTAAGAGAGTAATATAAATAAAATTATATGTGAGATCTCACAGTGATAGCATTTTACGTTGGCGCGGCCAGATTCACGGCATCTGAACCATTTTCGAATTTCAACTCAACTATTATTGTAATAATTACTTCTTAATTGGATCATACTAGCACACTGGGTCCCGCAATTAGCACACCTATATTTTAAGAGTTTTTGGAATTCTGCTTTGGCGAGGGCAGATTCACGGCATCTGGACCATTTTCAAATTTCAACTTCACTATTATTGTAATAATTAGTGCTTAATTGGATCATATTAGCACACTGGGTCCTGCAATTAGCACACCTATATTTTAGGAATTCTTAGAATTCTGCTTTGGCGCGGCCAGATTCACGGCATTTGAACCATTTTCGAAATTCAACTCCACTATTATTGTAATAATTAGTGCTTAATTGGATCATGTTAGCACACTGGGTCCCGTAATTAGCACACCTATATTTTAAGAGTTTTTGGAATTATACTTTGGAGAGGCCAGATTCACAGCATCCGGACCATTTTCGAATTTCAACTCCACTATTATTGTAATAATTAGTGCTTAATTGGATAATGTTAGCACACTGGGTCCCGTAATTAGTACACCTATATTTTAAGAGTTTTTGGAATTCTACTTTGGCGCGTCCAGATTCACGGCATCCGGACCATTTTCGAATTTCAACTCCACTATTATTGTAATAATTAGTGCTTAATTGGATCATGTTAGCACACTGGGTCCCGTAATTAGCACACCTATATTTTAAGAGTTTTTGGAATTATACTTTGGAGAGGCCAGATTCACGGCATCCGGACCATTTCGAATTTCAACTCCACTATTATTGTAATCATTAGTGCTTAATTGGATCATGTTAGCACACTGGGTTCCGTAATTAGCACACTTATATTTTAAGAGATTTTGGAATTCTATTTTGGCGCGGCCAGATTCACGGCATCCGGACCATTTTCGAATTTCAACTCCACTATTATTTTAATAATTAGTGCTTAATTGGATCATATCAGTACACTGTGTCCCATAATTAGCACACCTATATTTTAAGAGTTTTTGGAATTCTACTTTGGCGCGGCCAGATTCACTGCGTCTGGACCATTTTCGAATTGCAACTCCACTATTATTGTAATAATTAGTGCTTAATTGGATCATGTTAGCACACTGGGTCCCATAATTAGCACACCTATATTTTAAGCGTTTTTGGAATTCTACTTTGGTGCGGCCAGATTAACGGCATCTGCACCATTTTCGAATTTCAACTCTACTATTATTGTACATAATTAGTGCTTAATCGATTATATTAGCATACTGGGTCCCGTAATTAGCACACCTATAATTAAGGGTTTTTGGAATTCTACTTTGGCGCGGCCAGATTCACGGCATCTGGACCATTTTCGAATTTGAACTCAACTATTATTGTAATAATTACTGCGTAATTGGATCATATTAGCACACTGGATTCCGCAATTAGCTCACCTATATTTTAGAAGTTTTTGGAATTCTGCTTTGGCGCGGCCAGATTCACGGCATCTGCACCATTTTCGAATTTGAACTCTACTATTATTGTAATAATTAGTGCTTAATTGGATTATATTAATATACTGGGTCCCGTAATTAGCACACCTATATTTTAAGAGTTTTTGGAATGCCATTAATGTGCATTTTGCAACTGAGCAAAGCCTACTATAAACTCAAGCCACTGTCAAAGATTTAAATGGCTACGGCATCGGCAGTGGTCCCACCAGTGTACAGGCGTAAACGACAGACGGTTTGGTATTTCAAACAAAAAGATTTCTTTGACCTTCAATCAGCAATTAGCACACTGGGTCCCGTAATTAGCACACCTATATTTTAAGGGTTTTTGGAATTCTACTTTGGCGCGGCCAGATTTACGGCATCTGGACCATTTTCGAATTTGAACTCCACTATTATTGTAATAATTACTGCGTATTTGGATCATATTAGCACACTGGATTCCGCAATTAGCTCACCTATATTTTAGAAGTTTTTGGAATTCTGCTTTGGCGCGGCCAGATTCACGGCATCTGCACCATTTTCGAATTTCAACTCTACTATTATTGTAATAATTAGTGCTTAATTGGATTATATTAGCATACTGGGTCCCGTAATTAGCACACCTATATTTTAAGAGTGTTTGGAATTCTACTTTGGTGCGGCCAGATTCACGGCATCTGCACCATTTTCGAATTTCAACTCTACTATTATTGTAAAAATTAGTGCTTAATCGGATTATATTAGCATACTGGGTCCCGTAATTAGCACACTTATATTTTAAGGGTTTTTGGAATTCTACTTTGGCGCGGCCAGACTCACGGCATCTGGACCATTTTCGAATTTGAACTCCACTATTATTGTAATAATTACTGCGTAATTGGATCATATTAGCACACTGGATTCCGCAATTAGCTCACCTATATTTTAGAAGTTTTTGGAATTCTGCTTTGGTGCGGCCAGATTCACGGCATCTGCACCATTTTCGAATTTCAACTCTACTATTATTGTAATAATTAGTGCTTAATTGGATTATATTGGCATACTGGGTCCCGTAATTAGCACACCTATATTTTAAGAGTTTTTGGAATTCTACTTTGGCGCGGCCAGATTCACCGCATCCGGACCATTTTCGAATTTCAACTCTACTATTATGGTAATAATTAGTGCTTAATTGGATCATATTAGCACACTGGGTCCCGCAATTAGCACACCTATATTTTAGGAGTCTGTCACTGTGAGATCTCACATATAATTTTCTTTATATTACTCTCTTAGATTCCTGTAATCAGGCAAAACGTGTGCGAATCTTAAAATTAAATAAAATTTTCCTAATTTTTCGCTCGAAGGGCTGTTCTCATAGTACGACCTATCTCCTATAAAAATTTCCAGTTTCTACGTCTTTTGGAATGGGGCAAAACGTGAAAAGCTGGTTTTCCTTAGGGCGCCATATTGAACCTTCAGTACTGAAAATTTGCCTGAACCTTAAGGCCCAAGAAATGTCTGTTTCAAATTTTACGTTTATAAGAGATCGCAAAGTACCAAAAATAAGTCACCTTTTTTGTAACAGACACGACTAGATTTTATATACAGTGAGAATAATTTAAGACTATATATATGGCTGAATTATGCAAAATTAGACATAGGGAATTTACTTAATGTTAATAATAATTATAATAACTTTATTTAGCATCACTTTGCTATACAGTACCACATTTAACAAAATATATAACAATAATATGTTCATTACCTGCATATCTTTTAGTTCTAATTTATTAGATATTTAAATAACCATACTTTTACACACTTTACGTCACTATAGTAAAATATACATACATATATATTTCATATTACCTTAATAGTACGAAACAACAAAACACAAATGTTCATTATCTATGCATCTCTTATCTCTCTCCTATAATTGGATTTTAACACTGTTACAATTTTTTTCACATTATTAATACTTTTCAAATCACGGGGCAGCTTGTTATATTTCATAGCTGCTTTATAAAACATACTGTTTTGACCAGCTTTAGTATTTTTAAATTGTAATACAATATAGTTATTGTTCCTGGTGTTGTGATTATGTACATTGTTACCATGGTTTAATATATTATCAAAGTATTTTGGCCCTACATTTAATTGAACTTTATGCATAAAGGTTAAGGCATTCATTTCCAGCATACTTCTGGTATTAATCCAATTCAACCTCTCAAGCATCTACTCAAGACGAGTGTACCTGTTACATCTCAGGATAATTCGCATAGCCCTGTTCTGAAGCAGTTGAAGGCTATCCATATCTCCACTATTGGCCAGGTACAACACCGTTGCAGCATACTGAAAATGCGGCAATACAATAGTATTGTAAACAGTTTTCCATGCCCTAAATGACAAACAGTCACTGCATCTTCTAAGGATACCAATCTTTTTCGAAATCTTTTTACAAATATAGTCTATGTGTTCATTAAATTTTAGAACCACTCCTAAATACTTGATCGTCAGTACTAATTCAATTTTATTATTGTCAATAAATAATTCGAAGTTAATTAAGTTAATAGAATTTTGTCTTTTGAAAATCATGGCTTTGGCTTTACTTACATTCAGTTTTAGCTTTTTAATTTTGATCCGGTTATTTATGCTACGCAGGTCTTCGTCTAATTTTTGTTTCACACTACTCAGATTATATCCTGAGAAATATAACAGGGTCATCTGTAAATAGATGAAACTTACAGTTTTTTAATACATATTTCAAGTCATTTATATATTGTAATGGTATTAGGCTCACGACTCGACTCTGCTAGCAGTGCAACCTTATGAACAATTCAATAAGCACAGCGTTGGGGTGTTTAATGTAACTGCGATGATAAGTTTAAAATTCAAACAATAAATGCATTGGTAAAGAGGTGCTAGTAATAATAAAGTAATTAAGTAAAGAACGCAAAAGGCAAGTTTCTTTTTCACAGGGGTCGAAGTTGACTTTCAAATAAATTATATAATAGGTTTGTGCATAATAAATAGCCGAACCGAAAGAAATTAACAGTCACAAAAAGGTTTGCTATGTGCAGGTAAAAGAAGCGTACATTTCAATAAAGCTAGTCAGTGAAATTTGTGAGGATTCTAAAAAGGTAAAGAAGCCAGAATAGAATAACAGTACATTGCAATAGAATAATCTGAAAAAAGCAGGCAGTAGGACATGGGAAAGCAATTGAGAAGCAATGAACTTTATAAATAATCAGTGCATTTAACGTGAGTGAGAAAGCGGAGCAAATAATAAAACGTGTTTGTGTGTGTGGCGCAAGGAGACGATTTTAAATATAAGAAAAATACAATATTTAGTTTGTAAGAAATTTGAAGATTTAAAACTGTGTACAAAAATTCATCAAAACTTATTTTCGTTAGCATTGTAACTAAGCAACATAGATTCTAATTTTTTTTAATAACGGAGAAAAAAAATGAAAAATTAATTGAATTGACAGTGTTAGATTTGTGCTCCACTTTAATTAGAAGTTTTATACAATAAACAAGCATTTTATAAACTAAAAAGTATACCATTTTATTCTGCACGTCTCAAAGTTTATGTGGTACCGTTTGTGGTGGTTTTCGCCACATAAAAACAAAAATTTCCACGAGGGGCATTTCCGAGGATGCGGCAGCCGTTCCAGTTCGGTTTTCCGATATTCAATTCCGGACAAAATAAGGTTCCACAGCCAGGGGACTGCACTGCAATACGTCGGGTAGGACTGCAGGCGTACCATCGACAGCATCTACAGCGAGGCCAGCCGGTCCAGAGGCAGATACCAACTTGGGTCATTTCCGAGCCGTGCGGCAGCCACCACCGATTATAAGGTACCAATTTTGCCTAAAAATATTAGTGTTAGCGTTTGGAATTCGATGGGCATATGAGATTTGGCGTTACTGAAGAAGATACCAGCTTGTTAAGGTCTCCACCGAAGGTGCAGTTCGAAAAATAAGCGGTGTCCAGAATTTTGAGGTTATGCGAAGGTTTCGAGAAGAAATAAGTGCCTGAAATAAAAGCTGTTAATTACCGCCAAAGCAAGCGAAGATTTGAATAAATACCTACTGTTCATAATTTCGCTCATTTTAACGTCAACAACGCGGACTGCACGACACAAACCATTTTGTAGGTATTTTTGGACAGTATTGCGTATTTGAACTAATTTTGGTGTACAGTACCGTTTAAGATCAATTTTAATTTACAATCAGCTTAGGAACCCACCTGAGGGGAAGCTTGTGTTCTACCATTAGAGCTAGCGTTTTATTATAATTAATTACAGGTAAATACAATTTTAAAAGGGCATATAACCAATTATTTTGTGAAGTAATTAAGTACAGGTCACATTTTAACCAGCCTAATAATTTGATAACAAGCAAAATTTCGATCACAGTAAAATATTAAACCGAGGATTGTGCATATGAATTTTGCTATAACTTACGATTTAATTAATTAAATAATAATATTAGAGACCCAATTTATAAAACAAAAAGTAAGGGAGCTAATATGATCCCTTGAGGAACACCGTGATTAGTCGCTTCAGTATTTGAAATACAATTACCACATTTTACATTTTGTTTCCTGTTCGTTAAGTAATTCTGAAGCCATTCTAGCACAGTACCACCTACTCCATAATTTTCAAGTGGGTCTATAAGTTTTTCCCTGTCCACTGTTTCAAAAGCTCGTTTTAAGTCTAGAAGCCATTGTAACTAGCCCCTTATCTATATTTTCTGCCCATTCATTGACTAAGTATTGAAGAGTCGACTCACAATTGTGCCCTCTTTTAAACCCTGACTGAAAACTGTTAGTGTTTCATTTTCGGTTATGTAATCAAGTAATTGATTATAAACTACCCTCTCCATTATTTTAGCAATGGCAGGAAGCATGTTAACTGGCCTGAATTCTTGAATATTAGTAGTGTTTGGAACTTTCCTAATGGGCACAATAGTGGCAATTTTTAACTTATCAGGAATGACACCCGTTTGTAAGAAGGTACTAATGACATGGAGTAATGGTAAGATGAATTCACTGAGCGCTACTTTAATGATGCTAATTGAGACATCATCTGGATTACTTTTATTGGGCAACTGTAAAATGATATTTGTCAGTGACTCCTCGTCGGTCAATGTAAATGAGTCCATTTTGCAATGTAATTTGTTCATATTATATATAAAATCTGCTTGCGGAATTGATTCCACGATTTCTTGTATACTATCAATGAAATATTTCTTAAAATTATTAGGTATACTCTGTAAGTCGTTACTAACTATGCTATTATATTTAATTTTTCTAAAACCTTCGTTTGTTCTATTACCTACATTATTTTTCAAGGTTCTCCACATTAATTTTGGTTCACCTCTGTTAGCATCAATATTTTGTTCATAATATATTAATTTTGCCCTTCTAATTTGTTTAACAACTTCATTTCTACTTTGTTTATACTCCACCTAACTCACCTGATTTTTTGTAAAAGAAAATTTTTGAAATTCGTATCTCCTAATTTGATTAGAGCTAGTATATCTTGACCAATCCATGGATTAGATTTTCTTTTAACAACTATTTGTGTTATGGGCATCATTTCATTTATCACCTCTATTAATTTCGCATAATAATTGTCATATTTATCATTCAGCTTTTGAGATTTGTAGTCTAACCCTATATTATTGATTTTTTGTTTAATGAGATCGATTTCTACTAAGTTTTTCCGAAAACTATGTAAATGTGTTTCCCCCCATCTATACTTTTTATATTTATTTGAATTAGGGAGTGTTGATTAAAATTATGGTTCCTAAAAATATTACAATCAAGTGTGGTGTCATTACAAATAACTAAATCACTTGTAGTTACCTGACCTGCAGGTGAAATATGTGTCCAATCCGTGACACATTGTTTCAGTCCATTATTATTTAAAAAACGCTTAATTGTATTTGTATATAAGCTATTGCCTACATAATTTATATTAAAATCACCCAATATTATGACCGTATGCATTTCATTGAGAAGCATTTCCTCTAACAATTTTTCAAAGAATACATAGTAAGAACTATTAGGCGATCGATATACTCCTCTAACAAGGAATTTTTTATGTAGTATACTTTTAATCTTAACAACAAAAACCAATATTTTTTTTGCATTGCATATCTACCAACTACTTCATATTTACAATCATTCCTTATATAAAACAGTACGAGTACATCACCTGTAAATCTGCTTGAAGAGCCTGTCCTGATAATATTCTAGCCACTAATTTCAATTTCAAAATCACTGATATCTTCAGTTAAATGGGTCTCTGTTAGGCATATTAACAGAGGGGCCTCTGTTGTAATAAAAAGTTTGTATTCGTCGAAATGCGCAGTTAGCCTCTGACAGTTCTGATACACGCACTGCTGGTGTTTGTAAACAAAATAACAACACAGTGACTAGAGAAACTATTTGAAACTAGATTATTTCATTGTAATTTCAAAACCGACAATTGTTACTAGCATGGGTAAATTGATTAATGTTAAAATAAAGTTGCCAATGTAGTCTTACATTATTCACACGGTATATCGATTTAAATGAAGGTGCAGGCAGGCTATACAAGGTGAGTTTGAAAGGTCTGTAAGAATTAAATGTGATATAGATTGCGGTAATTAGAAGACAATTGCAGGTTTGCTTTTTCAAAATCCGCCAATTAAAACATGATCCCTTTTAAAAAACTTTAAGCATTGTTTGGGTACCGCTGCCTTCAAGAAAAACGAATTATTTAATACAAGGCCAAACAGTATTCAAATGTAGTTTTGTTATCAAATAGTGCACTTACCTTTTTTGAGTCAACAACAGGTGTACCGTCAAACAATGAACTGCTGCTCCAGCCGCATGGGCATTGTGCAGATAAGCGCGTCTGGCTAAGCGATACAGAGTTAAAACCTATTCACAAGTATTTTTGAATTTTTGCGAATAATTGGTAGTATTCCAGAGGCTCTCAATCAATTTTAGGAAATTCAAAACTTAATTTTATTATGCCAATGTTTAATAAGAGTGTTGAAAAACCAAACCTGCCATAGTCTTCTTATTACCGCAATCTATCTCAGGTTTAAATTTTTACAGGCCTTGCAAACTCATACTGTAATGCTCTTTCGATGGTAGTATAAGTATGCATTATTTTGACAAACAAAATACACACTAAAGTTTGTGTAAGTTTGAAATTTACAGGAAGTGAAGTACATTTCTCAAGAAGGGAAAAACTTGTCGCACAATTTTACTCTGATTGGAGCAAATACAAAAATACTAAATTATGATTGGTTACTAGTTAACATGGAGGAGCGTGAGTTGAATAGTCAATATAATTGCTTAACCTACAAGCGCGTATTCATGATACCGATGGTAAGACTTCAAATTTTACGAATCACATGCCAATTATTATTTTTTTTTAATATAAAACATTTGAAGTCAACTTAAAAATTATACATACATACAATGGCTCATTATAGAAAAAGGTGTTGAATAACAATTATCTACTAGACACTAGCACAACACCAGTTATCTCTGTCGTCATGACTTCATGACCCTGTGACAGATTATAGCAGGTGTTGTTTTGGTCACGTGTAAGTTGGTTCAAGGTTGCAGCTCGACGTGTCCAAGTAGTTGTTGCACATAATCGATCGAAGTGTAGGCACATATTTTAGATGCCCCGGGCTAATTTATTTCTTTCCTGGATTCAGATCGGTTCACATGCATAAATTTACAAGAACTGGCGACTTACCAGAAATTCCGTAACTCCCCTGCAGTCTGGGTTGTAAATCAGAAACATGATACTAGGGGGTGCAAGGCGAACAGCGAGTCCTTTCATATAGCAGGTGGTCACACACGCCTGACGCGAACACAAGCTCAGCCAATTCCACAATCAGTCATGCAAGCAAAACGACAAACATTCAGCTTTTAGCAGTAATGTGCTCATTACATAATACTTACAGGGGGTTTTATGGCCCCCCCCGCGTCGTCCCACGTCGCATCTCGACGAAGACATCATCAGGGATATTCTTCGGTGCACTTTCGATGATATGTACCTGTAATAATCCTGAAAACACGGATGCTTACCGCATCTAGCATGCCTTAACCGAACGTTAACGGCATCAATGGGTACAACCCATGTCAGTGTACCCGCAGTTACAGTGGCCGCATGGACTGTAAAAGGCACAGGTACAAGGCATCTTTGGGAGATGGGCTTCCCAAGCCACCCAATCGCGCTAATTGGGTCACTGATAAGCACAATGCTTATCAGGTCAAGGGTCGTGGGCCACCTCGCCGGGTGGCCGTTGACCCAGGAATGAGGGCACCCTCTGCGACAAGTTGACCCCAGGCCAACGATAACAATAAACAGCGACCCAATTGACAAAGCTGTCTACAATCAGCAACAGTGCGAAACAATATCGAATGTTCGCTGTACAATAACTACATTTGCAAGCTACACAAGCATTAGCATTCCTTTTTACAGACCTCAACGTTTCATCCGCTCTCTTATAAGTAATTCAATCACTTCAAAACACATAATCGCGGTAGAATTACACCAGCGGTGGATCAGCTTCCACGTTCACACATGTGCGACCTCTGTTACAGACTGCTGCCAAAAACACATAAGCACCCTCGCATTCTAAAATGCAACCCTCGGTCACCTCGGGTTCACAACATTCCAAATATGGGAATTCTCGGCTAAAGGCCTCTCCATAATTTAAATCTACCTGCTAAAACGCCGGCCGATTCTTAAAAACAGCCCTTCGCCTGTAAACTGATTTGGGACTCGTTCCGATTTTGAGCTAAATTTAGAACGTATTATATTTCAGTGGCTGGTTTAGTCGAATGCCCATAATTATACGAATACAAATAAAATAACAGCATATTTGCAAACAACCCCAAGAACACAAAAGTAAATACTACAACATTCGGCCATCCTGAAATGTTCTCGTCCCGAGAACGCTCCCGCTGATTCGGTCCAAGAATCAACTGATGCCTCATCACCATCGCTATTTGTATCGATGTTATCGGACATTCCACCACGTGGAACCCATCTGTTCACAGAAACCGCTAATCGAAGATAATTCATTGTGGTGCACCATAACTGCCAAATTAGGATAGCTATTTTTTTTTTAATTCCTGCGCGTATCTGGTTTTGGTTGTACGAACAGTCCCCATAAGTAGGTACTTGGTCAACTGCCACAATGACGTACACGTATCGTTTGTCAGTTTTCTCAAATGAACCAAGGTGATTGAGGTGAATTACAGGAATGGGTACTGGAATCTTTGATGTGGGGGTAAGGGGATTTGGTCTCTTGATGGATACTTGATAGGAAGGGCAACATGAAACATATCTTTCGCCACATTGGTGCATTCGAGGAAACCAACAATTTTTCACCAGTGTCAACAAAAGGATGTCTCATTTCTTCGAGCACCTCGTACGACAATTTGATGCGCCCAGCGCGATGCAACCCATTGGGCACCCCGTGTTGTTATACGATAGACATATGTCATTATTATATTATTTCGCAAGCAGTAGTGTTTGTACTTCCAACACTCGTAATCGTTTTTTTTTTATTTCGACAATACTTCACGAATATCGCGCAATTTTTCGTTTGTTAATTGCACCTACAAAACAAAACCCAGTCTGTCATGCCGGTTTGATTCTCAGCAATCTAGTCCGGGTGGTCCTTCCTGATTCAGTTTTACCGAATCTACATGTAACATCATTCCCGCCGTGCTACACCTAATATCAAAACGTATGTTCCTGCCATGGTAACCACCATGCTGCAATACGCGGTATAAGTCCTTTTTGTTACTTGCAGTGCTTAATGAATTGCAACGCGTTACAATTTTGAAATTGAATTCGACAAGGTAATCGGTTGCCCGACAGCAATTTCATTTCAATGTTTGTTTTGTTTGTATCGTTGCTATTCCTTTCCCATCAGCAGGAAAAAACATTCACGATATTTGTTTCGGTCTATGCTAAGTAACATTAACTAACAATTTCACCCTCGAGTAATGGGTGTGAAGTCGGAACATAATTTTACCTGGCTCCTGTTTTGAAATTCAGTGTCAATCACGCATTACAGGGTGTTTACAATTTATGGAGGGATCACAATCTGATAACTTTATTGGCAAATTAGTAAGTGTGAATGCAGGACAGCAGCGACGTGAAAAATTTTTCTTGGGACAATATACTCCTTCCCTTATTCACACGAATGTTGGAATCCACAAAAATGTCACCTGTACGTGACTGTTTTTAATGAACTGTAATAGCTATCTGCATCACGCCCCGGTCCTTTTATACATAGCATCTTGATAGATGTGTTGTGACCCATTATTAATTTTGAATATGTAAACTGGTACTAGTTCTATCCGGTAGGATAGCAAGTCATATGAATTCAATTGCGTTCAACAAAACACAACTAACTTAGTTCACAAATGCGAATTCAAACTGTTTGTTATATAAATACTAGCAGCCCAGGTTACTGGTTTCGGTGGTTACATATACGTGATGTCACAGCTTCCTGACACACCACATTACCACATTATTTCTTTTACCCCTAATGTAATTTTATTTCTGGAAATTGACTGCTCCCTGACGTCGAAAGTTCTGTATTTAATTGGCAACGATCGGTAGCCTTTCAAAATTAAAATATATTTTCTCTTTCTGGTCTGTAACAAACCGCCCAACAAGAGCGATTCATTGCTGTACAGTATCTGGTCTGGTACAATACGAGCATTAGCGTTTTCTTCTGTCATCAAATTTGTTTTGAGTAAATGTAGCCCGCCGCAAAATACAATAATTAGCGCTATCATATCATGGTATGCTTTTATGCGTATATCAGGGTTAATCGTCAACCTGACCAGAATAGCAGTGGCGTACAATCGCAGAAGCCAAAGAAGCACGGGCTTCTGGTGCAAAATTTTGAGGTGCGCTAAAATGAAATGATCACAAAAGTGCTTTCATCTTTCTCATAAAATTCTAATTCCCAGGCATACCTACTGGAAATTTGCAACCTAAAACGATCACAGCAAATGGTTCATGAATTTTTTTCTAACACTAAGTGAAATACGGACGCAAAATTTTAAAGCGATTCTAGCGGCAACGATGGTTGCTACGCCACTGGCCTCACGACTCGTATTAAATTACAACGGCTGTCCAAATTCACATATTTATGTTCTCGCAGAATTAGGATTTAAAATATTTGGGGTGGTTTCTCGGTTTTCGAATTCAAAGGCTTGCGATCATAAGAGGACTTGACTAATAGGAATAAATTCTAACTAAAACACCCAACATAAATATGTACACGAAAGTAATTAATCCAGATAACCTATTTACGTACTTGCTACATATACAGGGCTGTACAAATAATTTTTTTAAAAGTAATGACTGAATTGTTCAGAGAATTCTCTTTTACAAACACCCGATTCGCTAGAAGGAATATTGTAACACATGGATTAAATTTTTCGCGTTGTAGTTTACAATTTTGACAATTTTTGGAAAAGTGCCTTTTCTTTTTACACACAAAGCAGTACAGTTTGATTTTCTTGTAACCTATGTCGTCATATTCACGCCGTTGGTAATTATTCCGACAGCTTGAAAATTCTCTGTTGCCATACCGATACGATTATCAATGCGATTACTTGCTTGCCATATCATCCCGAAAAGTTTTCAAAAAGCAAGCAATGATTCCGGCGTCCTATGCGTCACCGCTCTAGCAGAAGCCTATACGAGTACGATTCTGTCAGTTAACCCGTTAATTTAGCGGGAGGCTGTTTCACCCGCGGTCAAACTACAAGAACGCATAAGAACCAATTTTTCACAAAGATATCTCAAACACGTCTCGCCGTTTTTGTTTTTCTACTCGTCCCATATAAATTTCGAATAAGTAAAATTTAATGACTCGGAATTAAATTACTCAAATACTTCAACCATCCGAACATTTGATTCACTCGAATACTTGATTATTCGACCATTCAATTATTGTACGCGCAAAGGTGCAAACTAATGTAATTTAAGCTTTTTGTAAATGTTCCGTCACCATTGTTTGGGCTAAGAAGTTGTTGGCGTTTCAGTATGAAATTTAATCTCGTCATTCATTTTCACAATTTAAAATTTGTGTTGACATCTGAATCAGTTAAATAATTAGTTGAACATTCGTATAGAAAACCCATAGAAGCTCCATCACTAGTTCTAATCGACTAATCTCCTCATCAGGTGACATATTGCAAGGTACATTCGACCGAAGCAACATAATTAATTAAATCATGAATCATATTCAGTTAGTCTCAACACTAACAATTCGTCTACCACAAATATATGTACTACTACCTGCCGTAACTGGAATAATTTCGAATAAGGCAGACAGCCCTCAACTGTTGTTGGGATGATGCAGGTAATTAACTCATCAACCCATAAACAACTGAGAAGCAGTTACAGACCACTTGATTTTATAACTATGATACTATGGGCTCAATCAAAATTTAAATTGCAAAGTACAATGCACCCAATTAATTAATAGGTTGGCAGTTAAGTGAAATGATCAGGACCGAACCGAATGGTAATATAAATCTCTAAACTGAGAGGGTTAAAGTCGCCAGTAATGTAATGTAATCCGATCCATCCCACTTCTGACTAAATGTAGGCACATATTTTAGATGCCCCGGGCTAATTTATTTCTTTCCTGGATTCAGATCGGTTCACATGCATAAATTTACAAGAACTGGCGACTTACCAGAAATTCCGTAACTCCCCTGCAGTCTGGGTTGTAAATCAGAAACATGATACTAGGGGGTGCAAGGCGAACAGCGAGTCCTTTCATATAGCAGGTGGTCACACACGCCTGACGCGAACACAAGCTCAGCCAATTCCACAATCAGTCATGCAAGCAAAACGACAAACATTCAGCTTTTAGCAGTAATGTGCTCATTACATAATACTTACAGGGGGTTTTATGGCCCCCCCGCGTCGTCCCACGTCGCATCTCGACGAAGACATCATCAGGGATATTCTTCGGTGCACTTTCGATGATATGTACCTGTAATAATCCTGAAAACACGGATGCTTACCGCATCTAGCATGCCTTAACCGAACGTTAACGGCATCAATGGGTACAACCCATGTCAGTGTACCCGCAGTTACAGTGGCCGCATGGACTGTAAAAGGCACAGGTACAAGGCATCTTTGGGAGATGGGCTTCCCAAGCCACCCAATCGCGCTAATTGGGTCACTGATAAGCACAATGCTTATCAGGTCAAGGGTCGTGGGCCACCTCGCCGGGTGGCCGTTGACCCAGGAATGAGGGCACCCTCTGCGACAAGTTGACCCCAGGCCAACGATAACAATAAACAGCGACCCAATTGACAAAGCTGTCTACAATCAGCAACAGTGCGAAACAATATCGAATGTTCGCTGTACAATAACTACATTTGCAAGCTACACAAGCATTAGCATTCCTTTTTACAGACCTCAACGTTTCATCCGCTCTCTTATAAGTAATTCAATCACTTCAAAACACATAATCGCGGTAGAATTACACCAGCGGTGGATCAGCTTCCACGTTCACACATGTGCGACCTCTGTTACAGACTGCTGCCAAAAACACATAAGCACCCTCGCATTCTAAAATGCAACCCTCGGTCACTTCGGGTTCACAACATTCCAAATATGGGAATTCTCGGCTAAAGGCCTCTCCATAATTTAAATCTACCTGCTAAAACGCCGGCCGATTCTTAAAAACAGCCCTTCGCCTGTAAACTGATTTGGGACTCGTTCCGATTTTGAGCTAAATTTAGAACGTATTATATTTCAGTGGCTGGTTTAGTCGAATGCCCATAATTATACGAATACAAATAAAATAACAGCATATTTGCAAACAACCCCAAGAACACAAAAGTAAATACTACAACAGAAGTTCGAATAGACCAGAGTTATTTCGCGCGTTCGTGAAATCATTCTGCTTTGCTGTACGTGTTTTAGGTTTAATTTTGGTCAAATAACTACACACATTTCAGCTGGTTCAATAACTTCGTTAACCGTGAATGTCGGTATGGCGCGTTTTCATACACGAAAGAGTGGTTTATTGCAATTATACCGTATATCCGAATGTATTCATAGATAAATGTAGTGAAATTATTATGCCCTACGAGTGTTCCTTGCCCGGGTGCAGTAGTACACACAAGAATCAAGTGTATGTGTTTTACTTAAAAATGGATGACTGCAATACCATGGACGAGCTTCACTCTCTTCAAGCACCATATATAAGGTATGTAAATTACTATTTCTTTAAAAAAAATGTTCATATGCTTGGGTGTCAATATCATAGCAAGGAAAGGATGTAGTTCAGTCACTATGTATATTTGGTTGAAAGTGAACCTAAATTAGAAATGTTGGGGAGTCCAGGAAAACTTAACTTGTGTCTCTTCTTGTCATATTTATCGAAAAAGTAGTTATCATCAAATTTATAGCGTTTGAAAATGTCTGCAATTTGACCTACTATAAATTGAAATTCGACAAAATTACGACTTGTAGAACGGACCAAAATCGTCAAGTCTGCGAGTAATTTTGATTTTATGTATGGTACTACTACATAAATGACATAATAACCTTCATTAAATTATTACAATTATTATATTGCATCAAGTAAGCAGTACATTATATAATTATAAATTACTCAAATTTTGTAATAACTTTAACTATTTGGAATAATAATTGTTATTATTTACAGTAAGATAAACTTTGTAGATTTTGTGTACAGTAGTGAGGCTAAGTTTCTGTATTTGCGAGTAGTATTTTTTTTTGTTAATCGTAGTTTTTGACATTTCTGCATTTCAGAATAACATGTATATTCTGAAAAAGTCACATATAAACTTTAGGATCGGATTGTAAGAGTATGTAGTACGTTGAACAATGTTTAGTTGTAAAATTTCTAAGAACCGAAATTTGAAACTTTTTTTGGAGTTTCGAGGGAAGTTGTCCACTAAGATTTTCTATAAAATATAATGATTCCAATAATGTAATGAAGTTGATTATGTTACTTATGTAGTAGTACGTACGATACATGAAATGAAAACTACGTGCCGACTTGACGACTTGGGT